>PVKS010002659.1:0-64274 GCA_004027875.1 Aplodontia rufa | reverse complement strand
TGCAATGTGGAGAATCTTCAGAAAACAAGGGATGAACCCACCATATGATCCTGCTATTTCTTTTCTGGGTGTTTTTCCAGGGGATTTAGAATCAGCACATTATAGTGACACAGCAAAATTGATGTTCATAGCAGCTCAATTTACAATAGCTAAATCATGGAAACAACCCAGATGTCCCTCACTGGATGAATGGATCCAAAAACTGCGGTACATATATACCATGGAGTTTAATCAGCAATTAGAAATAATGAGATTGCAGCCTTTGAAGGTAAATGGATGGCTATGGAAGAAATTATGCTGAGTGAAATAAGCATAACCCAGAGAACCAAGGGTTGAATGTCTTCACTCATCTGTGGAGACTAGAAGTAGGTCCTAGCCATTGAGAAAGGAGGTCAATTCTCATATTTTAAATCTGGATAAGGTGTAACAACATACAGCCTAAGGCATTCGTAGAGATGTATTGGGAAGGGGGAAGGATGAGGATAAGGGTGGGTAATTGGGGCCTCTTGAGGAGTCAATCTAATTTTCATAATTTATATATATATATTATATTATTTCATTAGAAGGTTGATTGTTCAACAATAAATTTCTTAGTAAAAAAAGAAGACATATTCCAATAACTGAAAAATCTAAAAGATATTGACAAATGTCAAGACACACGTGACCTACCCAAATCATACCATGATGATATAGAAAACCAAAAAGATTTACATCAGGCATAGAGAAGCAGCAGCCATTAGAAACCTTCCAATAAAGAAAATTCTAGAACCAAATGGATTCTCAATTGGTTTCAACCAGACTTTTAAATGAGAACTAATGTTTATGCCAGGCATGGGGTACAGGCCTGTGATCCTAGCAGTTCAAGTTGAACACTAGCCTCAGCAAGTTAGCAAGGCTCTAAGCAACTTACCAAAACCCTGTTTAAAAAAAAAAAAGAAAGAAAAAAAAAATGAGCTGGGGATTTAGCTCAGTGGTAAAGCATCCCTGGAGTAAATCTCCCTTACCAAAAATGAAACAAAACAAACAAACAAAAATCTAATGCAAATCCTCTTTCAATTATTACATGAAATAGAAAGGGACCCAATGCTGCCAAATTCTTTCTATGAAACCTGTGTTATCCTTATACCAAAATAAGAAACAGACACATCTAGGAATGAAAACTACAGACAAAGTCCCTGGATGAACATAAGTGCAACCACAGTAGGTTCCATCCCAGAAACACAAGGTTGGCTCAACATATATACAAATCAATAACTGTAATCCACCACATAAATAGAATTAATAATATGGATTATGTGATCATCTTAATGGATGCAGAAACAGCCTTTGACAAAACCCAGCATCCAACTGCTGCAAATAATGAAAACCCACTTATGAATCCAGTCTTTAAAAGTGAAGAAATTTATTATTCAGGTAGTTACAAGAAAAAGAAACTTGAAAGTCAGAATGGTAAGCTGACAATGAAGCTTTAACTATCATGAATATATTCAAAACAAAGAGATTTGTTTTTCATCAATGTATGAGGAGATGACACCTTGGGGTCTCCAAAATGGTGGGAGACTCCTGGATGAAATTAAGACTAAATGTCATAAAGGAAAGAGTAGCTAGCTACCTATTGAAAATGAACTATGACAAAAATAAGAACAAAAGACTCTATGCAATTCACTAATTTGTCCCATCATAAACCAGGAATGAATTTCAAATTTACATCCCTTCATAGATGGTGGAATTCAAGCCTGGATCTATGTACTAATACAGTGAAACTCCTGAGTCATCTGGAAACAGTAAAGCAGAACCTCTTTTTAAAGACAAGCTCACCATACAGGCTCAAACATTTCAGCAAATGCTATCATTTAAATAAACTTCAATTTTTAAACATAATGAAACTAGAAATAACTCACTATCACTAATAATAAGAAGAAAAACATGAATAGTAGAAAAATAAATAAGGACATATAAAAAAATATAATATATATTTTTCTTTTCTTTTCTTTTTTTGTTTTTGGTACCAGGAATTGACCCCAGGGGTGCATAATCATTGAGCTACATCCTCTACATCTTCAGCACTTTTTTAAATTTTTAAAAGTAAAACAAGAAAACAGATGGAAAAATAAACTTCCTCTCTTTCTCTCCCACTCTCTCTTTCAAGAAAACACTTACTGTACCCTAAGGTTTTATTATTACAAAAAAATAGCACACATATACCTTATCATGATTCTGAACCATTTTCTATTTGACTCTTATATATTACAGTTGTTAAACCTAGTCTTGAGTACTTCTTTGTTTTGTTTCATTCTTTATATAATGTTTTACTTTTTAAATTATTTTATTAAGGAGTTATTGTATAATCATAAATGCATATAAAGTAACAATATGATATGCATTTATTCTTTTTTTATTGAGAAATTTATTTGTTGAACAATCATACAAATTTTAACAAAATAATGTATAATGTATATAGATTCTGAAAATTGGATTTACCCCCAAGAGTGCCCCCCTAATTACCCACCCTTATCCCTCCCTTCCACTTCCCAAAACATCTCTAAAAACAGTATTAGATTGTGTAACATTACATGATATTGGATTTAACACCTGTTATTAGACCACTTCTCTTAATGGCCAGGGTCTAGTTCCAGCCTCCACAGATGAGTGAAGACATTCGACCCTTGGTTTTCTGGGTTATGCTGATTTTACTCAGCTTTATTTCTTCCATAGCCATCCATTTACCTTCAAAGGCTTGATATGCATATATTCTTAAACCAGAATTATCCCCACATTGCCACACCCCAGTCTCTTGAATCTTCTATATTTTACCCATAACAAGCAATATAAATGCTTATTTTGTGAATCTTCCAGAATTGAATGATTGCATAAGTATTATTTGGATTCTCAGGGGTGTAAAGAGTATACTACATTGTTGATTATTTCCCTAGATCCCTCTCTGTTCTCCCTTCCTCTCTCCTCCCCCCACTACATATCTATGGTTGCCCAAGACTATGTGTATCTCTTATGGTAAAGCCAACTGTAGCATCTTTCCTGGTACCGAATTCTTATTTTGGGGGGTAGACACAACTTTCCCCTTCTCTAAAAATAAATTTGCTTACATTCCAGAGTAGAAGACAAGTTCTCCTATGTTTCAGAAGGTAAGAGAAATAGATGTTTAAATGCCTGCAAAAACTCTGGGATTCATAATTTCAGATTATTTCTTATAGTGTTATTCCTCTGCTTTTGCAGGGGTCATGATGTGCAGTATTAGGGATGAGGAAAGGTCATTATGATGTTTCTCTGGATGCTGTTATTGCTGACAGTTAGATAGACCTATTCTGACATAAAGGACACACACTTTACAAAATGAGTAACATCTTACATGGTTTTCAGTTTCTCTCAGAATATTTCAGTTTCATAACAAGAACATCTATCAAATTATGAGAATTTATTAAAAAGCATATTCTAAAAATTATTTACTATTATAAAATATACTAGATTAAAATCATTAGATCTAGGGAAGAAACATTTAATAAAATTATTATAATTTATAATAAAAACCCTCATAAAGCTATAAAGAAAGGTTAACTTCTGCAACGGATGTCTTCACCAAATCCTACAATAATAATTTGAATGTTGAAACAATGTTCTTCAAAATAGAAAAAAAATTCCTACCTCTATTCAACTGTGGTATCATTATTTAAAAGCAATAAAGGATTGAAGATTCAAAAGGAAGAAGCAAAGCTGTCATTATTTATGGATAATGCGAAGCTCTATTTAGATAATTCAATGTAATCTACAAGATTAATGTTGGAATCAGCAAAGGATCTTATTAATTTGATTGTATGTAAAATCAACAGGAAAAGTCAATTTCACTTTTGTTTGCCAGAAGCAACTATGAAATAAAAATTTTAAAGGCTATCTTTTATACTATAAACTCAAATTATAATATATACAGCAATGTATCTAACTAAATTGTGTAAGATCAAGGTAGAGAAACTATAAAAAAATTAGTCATAGATACTTAAATAATGTTCCTAGAAGATATACTGATTTTGTGAAAAATTGATTTATAAAATTTTTGAAATTTAAGTTAAAATGCCACAAGGTGAAACATGCAAAGATAATTTGAAAATTCATTTTGGAAAAACAAAGATAGCCAAAAATATTTAAGGGGAAAATTTGTGTGAAAGAGTTTATGTGATTGCAGGTATATAGTAAGGCTCTTATTATTAACAGTGAAATATTAATTTAAAAAAACTGTGGACCCATTAAACAAATACATGATCAAGAGAGAAGTAAGAATATATGAAAACTTGAGTTAAAACTGTTGTGGAACTGCAAATTAAGGAGAAGACAATAGATTGTGTCCTGAGAAAAGGTATCAACATTGGGAAAGAAAAGATAATTTATATATGTTCGGTATATAAAATATGCACTTCCAGTTAGACCGAATTTTATATTTATTCATCCATCATTTATTCATCCAGCTGAAGTCCTTTTAAGAATAAAAGGTTCTGCTTTCTTTGCTTCTAAAATGAGAGGTTTAAATTGAGATTCATGTGGTCAAAAGTGGCCATAAATGTGAAAAGTGTGAAAAATTCGTTTGAAAGAAAAAATTGATTAAGAGCTTTTGTGTTTATTATCTCATTTAAGCCCTATAAAAATCTATGATCCAAATATTGCTGTTTCCCCTCTTTTCTTAAATAGGAAGTTTGTATTTTCAATTGAGCCCTAAAGGTAGAAAGAACATCATAGCTCTCATAACATATTAGAGAATAATCTTGTTGAGAGTCTTAAGATTGATGTTGAACTTTCTTACAAATTAGGAATTAAGTATTCCCCCAGAGTATGAAAATGATTATTGTGCAGAGTGAAAATATATAGAACAATCCCATGATAGAGATAGTAAAAAGGAAACTGAGAATGAAAAGCAACACAAATCTCAGCTGTTATAGGCTATTTACATATTTAAGTGATGAAATATTACCAATTGAGCTGATTTTCTTTCAGTAATACCAAAGGGCCAAAATCCTGTAATTATGGTTTTTGTTTATTTTGAAAAGTACACTCAAAGCAGCTAAAAAATTTATATAGGCTACCTTTCTATTGTTTTCATATCCAGTAATAAAATGGTACTACAATACCAGAAGTAGAAATCTATCCTTTATGAGAATAAAAGCACCCTCTTTCTAAAAATACTGATTCCTACATACAATGTTAATTCCTACAGCCTGGACATTTGCGTATATGTACAACAAGTGAAAAATAATTTGTACATGGCACTTCTTTTTATCTTCTTAAATATGCTCACCATCTAAGTTAAATTTGGTCCTCTTATCTAAATAAATAATCCTCTATTTGTTAAGTACTTATTGATTGATTAGTAGTTCCAAGCCCCATTTCAGACACTGATGTAAGGATATGGAAAAAGAAGAAAGAGTTTTTATTCTTTTCAATAGCTGAAAAGGACCTATCTAGCTGGAAAGAAGAGAATGCTTTATAGACAAATGTAAGGATAAAATCCAAATTATTCAATTATAAAAATGAAGTTATATTTTCTTTAAAAGTGTATAAAATGTCTGAAAAATTGATACTAAATAATCTCAGAACGTTTCTGTACCTTGTAGAGAATATTGCAACTAAATACACCATAGAATTATCAATGAAAGATTTTTCTCCTATTTATAGCTATATTAAATGATACTGTGGCAATAAACTAAAGAAGTTACCTGCTTAAAAACAAGTGATCCAGATGGAGGCAGACTACCAAGAGACTTCTTGGGACCAATTAAGGACACTGGTAAATACTGTGCATATTTTATGCTGGTTGTTAGAGAATGTAAATGGAAACCTGATTATCATTCCAACTGAGAACATTACATAATCGCTCCATTGACTGTACTTACTTTTAGGATGTTCATGTTCAATTTAAGACATGCATTATCCTCACATAAAGTTCTATGTGGCTTCTATCCTGGTTTTGTAATGGACTTTCTCTTACAAATGATTAAATTGCTCATATTTTTCAGTGAACATTTAAGGTCACTGGAGTGCATTTGAGAAATATCTAATTCTAATATACCAGTGACTCACTTTTAAAAAGGAATAATTCATTCACTTGTGACTATCAAATGGGATCCAATGCAATAATATTTTAAAGACCAATTTTAATAAAGAGTAGATTTTATGTCATCAACAGTTTCTTAATATTTCCTTAGAAAGTGGCTATAATAAGTCCAATTTTAATCAAGATCATTTTTGCATATTTCCTTGCTTTAGAGTACCGAATCACTGACTTAAAGAATTCCTTATTTTAAAAAAATAATCAATTTTCAAACAAGTGCAGGTATTTTGAAGGGTGATATTGCTTTTGTAACTAATAAAAGGAAATTGCAGAAGCAAATGTTTCAAAAACATTATGGATTTAATTGTAAAAACAGTATTAATATTTTTAAATCTCTACGACAAACATCGAATGTACCAACTTAAATAATATTCATTTAATGAAGTATATGCTACTTTGTGCATTTCATTCTCGTCAACTAAAATCTCTTAAAATTGGATGTAAAGGTTTTAGGAAATGTTCACATTTCATCATAAAAACAGAAGTCAATAGAATAGAAAATGCTTCTTGAATCATGTCGATTTCAATTCTTCAGTCATAGTGATCCAAGAACAGGAAAGTTCATACTTAATATGGGAAGATAAAGTCCTTCTCAGTAATAAGACAAAACCCTCAAAGGCATGGTGTGTACAGAAAAGATTTTTATATGGCACTCACATAAATAAATGATTTACATGCAAAGGAATACTTGAATTTGAATTTAATTAAATACTTAATATACTAATGGAAATATATTTCTATATCTATTACTTAGATATTTTTGGTGATTTATTTAGTATTGTAAGTGTTTTTTTCCCTTTCAAAAAGGGGAAAAATTAAGCGTATTTTAAAGAGTCAAATGCCATGGCCCTTCTAGCTATTCATAGACCCTCTTAAGGGAATTGGTAGGCAAAAGTGGAACATCTTCTCAGGAGTATGGTTTCAAGAAAATCACCAAGGACTACATTAAGGAGAGTGAACAGTTGAAACAAATAAGGTGAACAGAGGAGGTGAATGGGAGGAGGGTTGGTCAACACCTCATGGGCTTTGTTAGTGAGTTCAAGGCAAAGCCCCAGAACTGGTTTTTGAAATTCTTCTTTTTATTCTAGACTGGTTTACCTCTGCCTTCTTCTCCTTCCTTCTCCCACCCAGCTCTCCTTCCCATCTTGCTTTTGTTCTTGTACTTGTTCTACTCCTCCTCCTTCTGATTATACTTGCATGGTGATTTGCATATAATTGGTGATGTGATTTGCTTCTTGAAATTAATTTTATCTATGTGTTTTATAGCTCCTATCTTAGGGATAAAATAAAAGCAAGAAGCATGTGTTAGAATATTAGTTTGTATCCGGTGCATTCTCAGTTTCTTGGGTTTGGCTCATAGCAACTGCACAATAGACATTTGCTAAGAGAATGAACATTTGCCTGCTCATAGTGCTGCCTTCTAAAATATATTCATTAACAAGTTACATAATTTTTTTAATATAGCTTCAATCAGGACATAGTATTAGCTCCTTACACATTTGTTAGCTACCTTTTAGTTGGATTTACATTACTGCGACAAAATATCCCAAATAATCAGCTCACAAAGAAGAAAGGTGGTGCATTTGGAGCTTTGTTTTTTGTTGGATTTTTTTTTAAAAGAGAGAGGGAAAGCGAGAAAGGGAAAGAGAGAATCAATTTTATTTAGTTTTTCTGGTGGCTTTCTTTGCTCCTACACTTCATTGTGTACATGATGCTGGGGTTCAAACTCAAATACTTGCATGTGCCAAGAAAGCATCGTAACCACCGAGCCACCACTCCAGCTCACATTTGGAGTTTTTAGTGCATAATTGATGGGTTTTTAAGCATTTGGTGAAGAAGTGCGTTATGACAGAGAGTACAAGGAAATGCAAAGCTCTTTTCATGGCAAGGAATTAAAGAGAAAGAGAAAGAGGAATGGGCTGGAGTTCTATTATCCCCTTTGAGAATATACCCCCAGCCTCCTAAAACCTTCTTTCCCTGCCTCTTGAAGTTTCCACTGCTCCCAATAGAGTAAGGCTGAGGACCAAGCCTTTAACACACATGCCTTTGGGAGATACTCTAGACCCAAATTTTAGTAATACATGAAGCTATTGCAAGCTAAATAAAGTGAAATGAAATAGATATGATTCCTTAGTTGCATCAGCCTCATTATAAATGCTCAGAGGCTACAACATATCTAGTGCCTGTTATATTGAACAGTTCATTTCTAAAGCATGTTCTGCATTATAGAATTTCCAATCATAGCAAAATGTTCTATTTTCCAGGGCTACTCTTGAGAATCATCTTGATCTTACCATACCTTCTGGCTGGTTCTTCATCTCTCTAAAACTTTTCACAGAAATATTTCTACAAAAAGTTAGCTACTTGTGTCCAAAATGTCTTACTTTCTCCTCTTTAATCTTTTACTTATTACAAAAATGAAATACTTAAACAAGATTTTCATGCTCAAAAGGGTGAGAAACAAATTTCTGTTGCTTATAAGCTTTTAAAAATTATTATATTTTATTTTAACAGTCCATATAGACTAAGACAATAATTTACATTATCTTTCTTTCTTTGGAAGGAAACTATTGTGTTAAATTTAGTGCATATTTCATTCTGTTCTCATTCCATATATACAACATTCAAATAATAAACGTGATCTAATCTGTTTTAAGTTGAATATATTTCTGTTTCTTATTCTTTCACTTTGCTGTACTTTGATTTAAAAAAAAAGCTTCTATTGAGATTATTAGGTTTTTGTTATTACACTTCTTTTTCTTATGTGGGACAAATACATTTATTTCCAATCTATAAGATAATAATACACAACTATTTTTAAACATAAAGGCTTTGTCACATTATACTTGCACAGGAAAAAAAATAAGAATATTATAATATTTAAATTTTGTTCACTTCTTTAAAGTATTTGATGTTGGTTGTTTAATAAATTAATGATTGATTAATTCTATTGCAGATTAATAATTTATTCTGCTTCATGGCTATTCTTGTTAAGATTTGTCCACAATATTACCAAATACTTTGCTCACTACTGCTTCATGCTGTTTGCTTACTTCTTTTAAGCTTATACTCCCTCTTATAGAACATCTTTTTGTGGCTCTTTTGCCAAGCATACTTAGTTATAAAGTCTTGATTTTTATTGATCTCAAATATTTTTCATTCTATTGTCATTTTTTTAAATCCATGAAGATGGCATTAAAATTCTCCAGCTTGTATCAACCTTAGAGATGCATCTTTCTAATTATAGTTTCCTCACCTCTTTTCTTAGAATATTTACTTCTTAAAAACTTGCAATTTAAAATTATTTATCTGCTCTTTTGAGATGTACAACTTCTCATTGGCTCTTGACAGTTTTTTTTTTTTTTCAATAGAGAAGGACAGTGAGAGAGAGACAGAAAGAATCAATTTTTATTGAGTTTTTCACATGGCTTTTGTTGCTCTGACACTTTGTTGTGTACGTGGATGCTGGGGTTTGAACCCTTGTCCTTGCGCATGCCGGGCAAGTGCTATAAGTGCTCCAGCCCAGCCTCTTGCCAGTTTTACAGTGCAGGGAATGTTTTTCTGAAGGGTCTGGGAGATATTCTCTGGAAAAATAATCATTCAGTAAGATAGTGTCCTTACCTCCAGTCTCTGTTGGGCCCACAGGATCCTGACTTCAACAAGCTAGACTAGCAAACATAGATGGTCTAAACATGTGAAGAATTCACACCAGTGTTCAGAACTATACTGCCTTCTATTTCACCTGATGTAAATCAGTCTCTCTCCTCTATTGAAATAACTTTGACCTTATTGCAAGAGTCTCAAAGTTTTCTTTATTTATTTAACTCATTCATTATAGTTTTGATTTTGCAGAATTTGCTCTACTACAGTTTTTTATTCCTGTATTTAATTTATATATCATATTTCTTTAGCATGATAATTTATGTTTTTAATAATTCTAGAAAATTATTAATACTACTTCTCTCAGCTATAATCTTTCACCTAGTCCTATTTTTCTCCCTTCTTCTCTGGTACAATTTTCCCTTCCCAATATCCCTTTTCAGGATCTTCACTAATCTTTGAAATATATCTTATTCATTCACTCAAAGTCTTTATTAGATCTTAAAATAAGTTTTATTTGTAATGTACTCATATTTCATTTTTGAATTATGTTGGCTTGCTTGCAATTTTTTTCCATTCTTTCATTTCTTTGTGTGTGTGTGAGTGCATAAGATATTTATTTATTTATTGTTTTATTGTCCAAGCTCACGTTTGGAGGATGTTTTGACTAATTACCTTTTGTTAGCTTGTGAATAAACAACCCAACCCTTGATCCTTAGGGAGTTTGGCAGCAGCTCTTTTTCAGCCATTTTTCCAGATCAGAAAGTCTTCAGTTCATGATATGGATTTAGCCATTTTGTCCTTCTGGATATATATTTTTTTTCCCATTTGTCATTCCTTGCTTTAGGAACTGTGAGCTACCACATACTAATACCTTCTTTATATATAAACCCTAAAACTGCATGCTTCCATAAAACTTTTAGAACATTAAAAGTAATTATGTTGTTTTTTGGACTCCCTGATGTTTAGATAGTTACTTTCTAGCTTTCTGTTTATCAATTAATGCTGTTTGTTTTGAGGAAATAATTTATCCTGGTACCATGATGTCAGGAAGCTCATGAGTTGAGTTTACATATTTATATTTCTGTGTTGGCTGAAGATTTGAATGTTTACACTTAAAGCGAATCTGAATTTTAGACTTACTGCCAACTTCCATCGTGGTAACTGCATTTGAATGTTTAATGGGCATCTTGAAGTTACACTAATCAAACAGAATTTCTCCCTCTGTGCTCCATTTCAGTAAATAAAATGACACCACATTCCTGTGAACCCAGAAGTAAAAAAATTATATCAGACTTCCATGCTGTACATCAAAACATCATATCTAATACCTAATTCTAATCAGTTTCTTTTTCCATCTCCTCTGGTATTTTTTTAAACTATCTAACACCCACTTACTTTCAATTCTATCAGCATGTAAACTTTCTTCATACATAGAATTGATTGCACTCCAAAATCATCTGGTTAATATATTCACTTTTGAGTTATAATTTCCAACTAAAATATATATATGTTAAATCAAGAACATCATCCATCTTGTACACTTCTCTTTTCCCAATGTACACAGCTATGGGTAGATCATTTTGTAAACTCAGTGAACATAGATAAATACATTAAAAGCATTCATCATTATCAGACAGCTAGGTTGGACTTTAGTATATGGTTTACTGATACCTAGCATACTTTTGTTGTGCAACAATATATGGTAGGAAAAAGATTTAATGTTATTTATACTGAGTTTTATATTTAAAGTAAAAATAAAAATCTGTTTTCAGATTCATATAAATTATATTATATAAAAATTAATTTCATGGTAATCTTAACTCTTATAATATGTAACTGTGCAGGTTTGTATCATATATAACTAAGGAATATCATTACTTTTAATATCAGTCGTTCTGGGCCTGGAGCAGTTGCTCAGTAGTTACAGCGCTTGTCTGACATGCATAAGGATGCAGTTTTTAACCCCAGCACCAACTACACAACAAACTATTGTAGCAATGAAAGCCACATGAAAAGCTAAATAAAATGGTCTCTCTCTCTCTCATTCATTTGATGTCTAATACCTGAGACCCAACTGATTCAAACACAAACAATAAATATTAAACTATGAACTCAAGATCAGCTGTGAATTTTATAAAAATACTTTAAGATACACATGGGTCTCATTCATTTCACTTTTGAACTTGATTGTAAGTTGTTTATGAAATACAATATACCTAAAAAATGAATTCGTTTTTACTTGGTTTCCACATATTTACAAGATGATACACAAAAAAGTCCTTATATTGTAAAATTTCAAATAGTGTATACAATGGAATGATGGTGAAAATTTCATTACTTAAAACTTATCCATCACCTCACTTTCATATTCCAAAACTTTGCTGACAAATGTATGTGTACCTGCACACATGGTTATGTGATTTTGCCCTATTTATTGTTATGGTTTGAGTGTGAGGTGTCCCCCAAAATTTCACATGTAACAATGCATTAAAGCTGAGGTGAAATAATTGGATTATGAAAAAGAACATCTGATCACCTAATCTCCGGATAGGGATTAACTGGGAACTGTAGACTGTTCCAGTGTCACTGGAGAAGGTGGGTTTTGGCATCAGGCCTCTAGTGTTTATATTTTGTAGTTGGCACGGAATCTCTCTCTGCCTGCTGGAGCCATTCCTTGATCCACATTTTTCTGCCACACTTTTTTGCCATGATGTTCTTTGCCTCCTCTCAAGCCCCAAGGAATGGAGCAGGCCTTCAAAGGACTAAGACCTCTGAAATCATGAGCCCCAAAACAAATGTTTCCCCCTCAAATTACTCTTGTCAAGTCCATGGGTCACAGCAATGAAAAACTGACTATAACAGAAATTGGAACCAGAAGTAGAGCCCTTGCTGTGACTAACGTGAGCACATGGCTTAGAAGCTTTTGGAACATTTTGGAATTTGTGGGAGGAATTTTGAGATGTTTGGTAGTGCAAACTGGAAACATTTTAGATGACTGCTGAAAGCAGAGCTTAGCGGGCTGTTCTGGTAGGAGCTCAGAAGACTGGAATGCTGATAGGTCTGAGCTAAGAAAAGACAGAGCCCAAGAGGTTCAGAGGAGAAGAAGGACTCTATTGGAAGTTGGTCTACAGGCCATTCATGTTATGTTCTAGCTAAGAAGGTGTCTGCACTTTGCCTGTGTCTGGAGAATTTCTCTGGGCCTGATAATAAACGCTATAATAAACTGCTTAATCTGTTGGAGGAAATTTCCAGGCAGCATAATATTCAAGCTGTGGCATGGATATTTCTGGTGGCTTTTAGCCAAATTTATGATCATAATCAGGACCAGAAAGCAGAGCAGAAAGATTTGAAAAACTGGGACTTGAAATGTGGGAGAAAAATGAGACCAATGAAGTGGTTGTTGTTGAAGACATTGCCACCACTAAAAATGTGCTAAAGACTTTGCCTAGTGACAATAAGAAAAATGGCTTGAGGACATCTTAGGAATTGGCAAGACCACATTCATCTTAGACTCAAGAGAGTAAAAATTCCTTTGAGAAGAGACCAGTGGGGCACCCTTTTTGCACAAGGGGGCCTAGGAAGGATGTCCAACATGTCAGATACTCAGGCACTCAGTGGCTGCTGTAGTCAGGGTCCCTGGAGACTTGGCTACTGCTCCAGATGTCAACAGGCCTTGGTGGCAAACATGTGGTGTTGATCATGTAGGATTGCAGGATCCTGGAGTTAGTGGGTCATGGTTGCTTCCACTAAAATTTCAAAGTAAGGTCTGGAAGGTCAGTCTAGGTACAGCAGGGTGGGAGTCCTGTGGGTCGCCCCAGAGAGGGTGATGCATGGAGATGTGAGGGAGAAGCTGAAGCTGCGGTGGAGACCCTGAGGATTAAAAAACGACAGTCCCATGGAACATCTCCTAGGAAAGCTCCTGGAATTGAACATACAAGACAACAGAGAGGCCATGTGCACTGCAACCAGCAAGGCCATAGAGGTGGAGCTACACAAGCCTTTTCAACATAATGTCATGATGCATATGCTCCACATGCTGGACATGAACTACAGGACTCGTTTGTCCAGCTGGATTTTGCTTTTGTTTCGGGTCCCATTCCCTCTGTCTGTGCCCTTATTTTTCTGAATGAAAATATTTACTGTGTACCTGCATATATTGGGCATATGTAACTTGATTTGAATTTTTACAAGAGCTCATACTGTGAATTTGCTTTGAATCTCAGTGGAGACTTCATACTATTTGGGAGGGTCAGTCTTCGAACTCTTGAGACTATGGGGATTCTTGAAAATGGCTTAACGTAGTATCAGATTATCACCAGCTTTTGAGGGCCAGTGGTAAAATGTTATGGTTTAAATATGAGGTGTCCCCCCAAATTTCACACGTGACAATGCAGTAAGGCTGTGGTAAAATGTTTGGGTTATGAGAGCTTCACACAATCAGTTAGTCATTTCCATGATAGGGATTAACTGGGAAACGTAGGCCAATAGGGTATAGCTGAAGAAGGTGGGTCTTTTGGTGCATGTCTTTAAGGTTTATATTTTGTTTCCAGCATGGAGTCTGTTTATACTTCCTAGAAGACATGCCTTGACCCACTTTTCTCTGTGGAGTGGAGCTGGCCTTCTATGGACTAAGTAAGACTTCTGAGATGGTGAGCCTGAACCTCCAAGTAAGTTTTTCCTTCTAAAATTGTTCTTGTCAGTCCTTTAGTTACAGAAGCAAAAAAAAAAAAAAAGCTAAAATATTTATCCACTGAATGAACAATGAACAAACATACATAATGGACAATATGCCTTTTAGATATTAATCCCTTGCAAAATATAACAGTGTTTATTGAAGATGTGGCTGATTTCTAATCTGGGAACTGAACATTACTTACTGATCTTGGAACTTCTTGTTCCAGAAAGAAAGAAGTGTTCAACTATAAGAAATGGCTATGTTGTGAAAACACAAGACCAGCTTAAAGAAATATGCACTTGACAAATCTGTGAAAATTGAAGAATCCAATTTACATTCATAAATATACCAGCTAAACAAAGAAATAAATTTAAAATTTGAACATTGCAAATTTTGTATTATACTTAATTCTATAATTCTAAGACCATCTTTTTATCTGTAATCTAACATTTCTATTTTTCATAAAATTTGTCTAAAACATAAAAATAATTCTCATAAAACACTTTTTTCAAGTAATAATAACTTATTTATATTTTTATCATCAAAATAAATTAAATCATTAAGCCTCAAATATCTAAATAAATATCTATCTAATAATTACTAATAATTCTGTTAGTAATGTAATAAGGAAATATTATTAATTTCAGATACGAATGAAATTTTCCAAAATATTACAAATTTTATTTTACTCTTAAATATCGTTGATGTCACACACGTTTTTTCCTTCTGCTATAATTTGTTAATGAAAATTAAAATTTAGAAGATACTAATGATGAAATGAAATGAAATGATTGGGTAAGGAAAGTCTTAATCCAATCAGTGAGTTATTCCCCTGATAGGGATTAACTGGCAACTCTAAGCTGGTGGGATGTGGCTGGTGGAGGTGAGTCATTGGGGACGTGCCTTAAGGGTCTATATTCTTCATCTACCATGGAGCTTCTCTCTCTGCTCTGCTTTCCAATGTGACGCCTTAAGCACCTTGTTCCCTGGAGCCATGATGTGCAACCTCACCTCGAACACTGAGAACTCCAGCCAGCCTTCCATGGAGTGGGACCTCTGAAACTTTAAGCCCCTAAATAAACCTTTTCCTCCTGAAATTGTTCTTGTCAGTTCATTCATTTGCAGCAACAAAAAGTTGACTAAAACAATAGGAAGACAAAGTACTTTTTTATAAGAGAGAGGGACAGTGAGAGAGAAACAGAGAAAGAGAAAAACAATTTTTATTTAGTTTTTCATGTGGCTTTGTTGCTCTGAGACTTCATTGTGTACATGGTGCTAGGGTTCAAACTCACATACTCACACATTCCAGGAAAGAGCAGTAACTGCTGAGCCACTGCTCCAGTCCCTTGAAAGTTCTATATGTCATAAAAATCATTTCTTTCTGCAGATTTCTTGGAGGTTGATACCCGAAAAATTTGAAAAAGCAAAAGTGACATTTGCTAGAAATTATGAACTCTTTATATATAACAAGTGAACCAATTTCCTTCTATTTTGCCTTATCCAGTGATATTAATATTTCACATGTATATTAATTCAAAAGAAGAGAAGAGGACCAGGGCCCTTAAGCTTAGCTAAGTGACAAGTTAAATCATTAAAGTGGAAGCAAAAATTAAAGAATACTCAATCTAGAAAGAAATAAGGACCATAATTTTTTTTCAGAAAATTAGTCCCCGTATAAGGTACGCCATGATTTTATTTATTTATCCTCCACCATAATTTAATTAGGCAGTTCATAATATTTTCATTTTCCTATGAAAATGCAATGGCTCAATATTAAAATGCATTTGAAAACAAAAAAAATATTTTTCACAAACTCTTCTGAGTATCATCATCAAACCTTGGCTACACACAGTCAGGTGATAAACTAAAGCAAAACTAAAGCATGTTTTCTTATATAATCAATATTAAGTTTAAATGACTATTGTATTAGGAAAGTAGTAGGTGTACAGTGACCTCTTTAGGATGGAACTACTGTTCTATGAATTATCCTGTATAAATATTTTTGAAATACTATATAACTCTTTTTTATTTAAAGAGAGAAAGGGGGAGAGAGAGAGAGAGAGAGAGAATCAATTTTTATTGAGTTTTTCACATGGCTTTCGTTGCTCTGACACTTGGTTATGTACATTGGTGCTGGGATTTGAACCTCTGTACTTGCATATGCTGGGCAAGCACTGTCACCACCGAGCCACCGCTCTAGCCCCACTATATGGCATCTTTAATTAAAATTTTGGATAGATCTCAGTGAAGATTCTTTTTAGTTAAATAAATGGCCTTCTCTTTTAACTTGTGTTTTACAATATTAATGAGCAGAACCAGAATCAACCTTGAGAGGTCATGATTTGTGTTCTCTGCAGTGCCCAATAAAAGGAAATAAATTTTATCACTGACATGTTAACAGAGTCATACAAATTTACTTAATTCCTCTGATAGGCATAATTACTTTATAAGTGTGTTTTTTCATTAGAGTCTGAATCATTAAGTAGGTCCAAAACACAAGATTTAATTAATTTAGTTCTTAAAATGACAAATTGTTGGACATTGATGGTTACATAAACTACCATGTGGAACTTATAAAGGAGTTAACTTCCTACTTGTAAAAATGAGCATAAGTATTCCCCCCACCCGGAACTAACTGATTTGAAAATGTTTAAGGGTGAAAAAGAAGAGAATAATGTGAAAATTTATAGAAAATAAGGTTAGAAAAGAAGTCAAGAAATTTTTTGAAGATTTTAGATACTATGTTAAGAAAATATATGTTGATTCTTCAAATAATGGAGATACATCAAAAGATTGTTAGAGTTTGGAGGTTGGATTGAAAGGTTACAAAAGTAATTTCTAAATGGGAAATATTAGAATCAGGTGAGTCATGAGGTTGGATTCCAAGCAAGAATAACAGCATGTGTTCTGAAATGGTAGTTATAAAGATATGTGCACTGAGTTAAAACTGGATGCATATATGTTATTTAGTTAATGTCTACTAAAAGCTGTTTTTGTCATGTCAAATTTTTAGACCTGAATGTTTGAACTACCATTAAATTGGTTTGTAATGAACGATCAGGATGATAATAGCAGAAGTTATGCAGGAATAAGAAGGAAAAGAAAATTGACAAAAACTAACTCAACAGGGCTGGCTGGTAGAGGAATAGGAATTGACAAAGAGAGAGAAACAGTATTTGTGATGTGTCTGATTTTTTGTTAGACAATCTAAAGTTTAAAGAGATGGAATGATTCACAGTCAAATGGGAATTTCAAGGCAGAAAAGTCATTAATTTTAACATGATGGAAGCCATCCATAATAGTAGAAAGGCTTTTTTTCCTTACCTCCTTTTTTCCTTATTTATATTCTTATATACTTTTTATATTAATGTTTATTTCTCTTTAGTAAGTGCTATGTTTGCTCATTTGTTTGATTTCCTATATGATTTCATTAACTGTCCTTTCATTTCCTCATAGCTTCTTCACCCTTCCTTCTTTATAATTTGAAAACAGAATTAAAACCAATTTTTTTCTTTGTTTTAGGAATTGAATAACACTTTTGATTCCAGGTTCCTAAAATAAACGGTGTTTAATATTTAACATTTACGCACAAAATCTCTAATACTTTATCTTCCAGAAATCTTTGTTTTTTTATTGTTTGTATGTAGAAAGTTTATCTGAGACATAAAATAATTCCTTTACAATAATAGGAAATGAATAATTTAAAAACTGATTTTATGAAAGAAAACTTAGATTTTGTTTACAGTCTTAGGAACAACAAGAAATAAAACTACTTCAATAAAAAGAATAAAAGAAATGCAAAGCATTCTGAGAAAAAGTTATTTTCCTTTTGTCCTTAGAGAAAGAGCTGAAGCATGCGTACTTTATAAGTAATTGTCTAGCTCCTTCTATTACCTACATTTACAGGGTGAAATCCAGACACTACATGGAAATAAAGGTCAAATCAAAAGTTTTATAACCTACATGGAAAGAACACATCCGTAAGAATGTCAGGTAGAAGTGATACTTAAGAATGAATGTCAACAGACAAAATTGCTTATATTAACTCCCTTTAAAAGGAATACCACTCAAGATTTAATTTAAATCAAGAGAGAAGCTTTCACAAAAATGCTGTGAAGATGGGGTTCTGCAAGCATTTGTTACTGGCCCCTCATTTCTCACAGCTTGTATCCAATGCATGTCGCTAACTTTTTGCTCTGCAGATTCTCATCACACTGAACTCTTCTGAGTGCATCTGCTTCCTCAAGGCCACGACTCATTACATCTGTCTCAGCTCAGTTGATGCTGTGGCCATGATTCTCTTTGAATTGAACATTACTGTCACACTCATTGGCTCTTTTAAGCCTGAAGCAGAATGAAGGTTTAAACAGAAATGTAGAAGAAATACTGTATAAAGCTAAATTTAAGTAATAGTGATTAATTAACCTGTCCCCTACCTTATTTGTTTTTCATTCATCAATTCTCATCAAACAATATTAAGTATTAATCATGTACTAGCCACTCTATTACCTTCAAAAGTAAGGATAAAGCATAAATAATATTGGTATATTGTGTATCACTCATATATGTGTGTACATAAGCAAAAAGACAATAACAAAGTGACATGGACAAATATATTTATCAGGCACTCTGAAATGCATGAGCCCACAGTAAAAATTAAAAGATGACACTGGATCTACATCCTGTAATTGTCCCAATAATATAATTAACATCCAAGTCCATCCATTAGGATGTTAATTCCATGAGGGAGGAATACCTTATTTAATCTCTTCACTGTTATACTCTCAGCCTCTTAAAATAATCAAGCACTTGATAAATATGTGCTGAGTTAGTGAATAACATTTATTTTCGAAGAGAATTTGAATTGTAGTAAACTCAACTTCCTTATCAGAATATTTTTAACAAACGATAAAGTGCTATGATCATTTACATAATTTTCATTACTACTTCTCACTTCCCCATATTTTAGACTACTAAATTAAAAATGTAAGAAAAAACACTACAAAATATGAGACGATATTTTTAGTTTAAACATTTTGGAATATGTAGACTTCATGTTTACTAGGATTTTACACAAAGATTACTCCAAATTTCATAAGAATTTTCCATATTTCTTGTTTTTTTCTTTCTCTTTTTTTCTTAAGGATTCTCCATACTGTTTTCCAGAGGGGCTGTACCAGTCTGCAGCTCCACCAACAGTGAGTTAGTGTGCCTATCTCTCCACAGCCCCTCCAGCATCTATTGTTGTTTATTTTCTTCATCTTTGCCATTCTGACTGGTGTAAGGTGATATCTTCATTGGTTAAATTATTTAAATAACTAATTTTCAATTAATTTATTGCAAAATAAAGGAAAGAAATCAATGTGAAGCATAGAAGTTAAGCACTCTGCTATATTGTTTGGAAAAATAGTCAGATATTGATTTACATTTATTTGTAGCAACAGCTAATAACTTGGCTGGACAATCAAGTACTTAAGCTAAAGGGAAAAACCAAGGATTTCGTTTTCAGGAGGTTTGGAGAAAAATTGTGTGGATAAATCCTTTTGAAGAGTTTTATTCTAGTAATAGAGCATGAGAATGTTTACTCTTAAAAGAATGTTCACCAGGAATCTTCTGCTCCTCTCTTAATAGTAAAATGCTCAAGATGATTTGCAGGATCCATTTAAACATTTTTTTTTTCCATTCTCCCACCTTACCTCCTCACATCCTTGCTTGATCAAAAGCCTAGTTAACAAAGGTATGGAATGGCATTCCATGAATGTTTTTTTCATGGCTGCCATATTGATGAAAGTATAATGTTCCATCTCTAGAAACCAGTGAAAAGGGAAGCTTTATTTTATATATAATTTCCTCTGTAGGAATTGAAGCGAGTTGTCCTCACTAGGTAAATATAATATGTATTTGGATTCTTTTAAAAACTGATTTTCAATCTTCATCACAACTGTGCATGGCCTACCTAATGCTGCTTCAATTTCCACAATATCCACATATTGTTCCGGATCAAGACACATATTATCCTTACCGTCAAAATATTCTTCATTCCATAGAGGATGGTGTTTTTTCATCAAATGATCTACAAATGTCTTAGTTACAGTACCAAAAAAGGAGACAAAATATGCAATAAAAACTGACCATTCAACAATCAATACTGAATATTCAAAACTGAATCTTTTATATCTGAGGAGACACATTTTCCTTCATATGTATTATTGTTAGTTCAAATTATCAACAAGCGTTGCTGGATATTGATATGCAACAACTATTTGTTTTATTCACTTATTAGAGAACACAACATTTTTATGAATTTGCTGTAAAAATTACTATATTTGCTTAAATTAATTGTGGTACAAAGTATGTACATAGAAACATATAGACATGTATATAGGTATATCTACATATACTTGTGTATACACATACACACCTTCACATCCACACATGCAATTTTAACACCATTGCTTCATTCATTAGCATTGTTTATCATCTTTTTTTAATCTTTTTTTCCTTTGGACCATCAAGTTTTTATTTTTATCAACATTATATTTATTTATTTTACATAATTTTATTGTTTTGAAAACAGATGGATTTTAAATTTTTCAATATTTAAACATAAATTTTGTATTTATAATTATTTTGTTAGGCTTTCTAAAATGGTTTTTATTGAGTCATTGTAAATAGTATATTTCTTAGCATACTTTCTACATATATTTCAATTTCTTTTATATTTTAGGTAGAATTCATTAGTATATTTTCACCTTACAATCAAGGAATATAGATTTCAGGACAAGGATTCCACATACAATGAACAAATAAAACGTATCTTTCCCCTCCCTTTATATAATTTTTAGTTGTCTTAATGATTAATTGCCTACTATTTCCAATGTAAGATGTCCAATTCTAAAACTCATTCTATCTTCTACAGCATTAACTTGAATAGATTTCCCTAATGTTCTGCATTACTTTATGTTTTTTTGCCAAAAATTTATATGGGTTTATATAGAATTTATATATGCCCACAGTTCCCAAAGTCTGTGCCAAGGCAAAGCCACAGGGATGCCTTTGTGATATTAATTTTCAAGGAAAACATAGCAGCAGTTGGCATATTCCCAAAATCATGCAATCTACTTGCTTAAG
Source organism: Aplodontia rufa (assembly GCA_004027875.1). NCBI lineage: Eukaryota > Metazoa > Chordata > Mammalia > Rodentia > Aplodontiidae > Aplodontia > Aplodontia rufa. The sequence goes on along the minus strand of PVKS010002659.1, from coordinate 42,753 downwards.
GTAATTCATTATTTCAACCTTATATCATGCTATATTTCTTTGGAAGATGTCATATGTAGGTAAGCTAGTTTCTCATCAGCAGTTCATACATTCCATCGGTGAGGACCTGTGATAATTAGTGAAATAAGCATACTGAGGTTTTTTGTTTGTTTGTTTCTTTGTTTCTATGAATTGCTTTTTAAAGGACTACTAAAAGTAGGGATATAAATGCTTAAGTTCTTAAATTCTTAATTTAAAACTAATGAACTCATTTAAAAAGCTCAGATATTTCTTTTACTCCAGGAAAACTGAAAATTTTACCAACACAGTGCAGCATAAATAGAGAATATTTAGTAAAACTGGTATGCTACTGTAAAGATAGAGTAAATGCCCAGGGTAAGGGTAAGAAACTGAACAGTTTTTGTTTCAAGCGCCAATGGCTCATCATGGTTTAGCAAGAAGAGATTTTAAGAAATAATAAGAAAAACTTATTTTCTTCATGACATTTATCATTTTAAATATTAAAATACACAATCGTGGCTATTTTTTGCTAAATCATCTCAGGTCTTTAAAGTATTTTTCAGAGACCAACTCTTCCGTTTTGTTATTGTGGTAACAAAATATTGCTAACATATTACTTCTGTTTTCCATGTAGTGGTGGAAATTTTTTGAGTTTAATCTGAATATAGTGTTCTATTTATTTGATAGCCACTCTCCTGGCTGGGTGTGACAGTGTTATGGTTTAGATATGAGGTATTCCCCAAAAGGTCATGTGTAAGATATTGCAAAAATTTTCAGAGCTTTGATGTTCACATTACGAAAGGTGTAATTTCTTCTTTGGATTACTCTACTGGTATGGATTGACAGAGTGACTGGTGTTAAGTAGGGTGTGGCTAGAAGTAGGTTACTGGGGACTTACTTTTGGGCTTTAATTTTATGTTTTGTCCCTGGTGTCCTGAGCTGCTTCCTCTGCCATGTCCTTCCACCATGAGCTTCTGCCTCAGTTTGGGTTCAGAGCTCCAAGTTGGAAGACCATAGAATGAATCTCTAAAACTGAGGCAAAATATACTTTTACTCCTTTAGTTTATTCTTGTCCGGTCACTTGGTCACGGAAATGAAAAAACTGACTAAAACAGGCTATATCGCTAAGTTCATGCTATCACATGATTTGAAGTGAAAGTGTGCAACTTCCAAAGTCATAATTAATTGAAACACTTGCTCAGAATTTTTTGCCTTTTTATCCCATGCTTCATGTTGGAATATTGAAGGGTGACTAATGCCTGATCCTCCATTCATGTATGGACAAAATCTTTGGGTATAGAGAAATAGCAAGAACTCAGGTTCTCAAAGGAACCTATGAAATACAGCTTCCCTACCTGCTTGGATTAGTTATACTGTTATGTGATATGGAATGAACTTTCATCTCATATAACCCACTCTGTATTGAAGGTCTATTATAGCCTAGTTTTGATCCTGGTAATCATACCACCTATATTTTTTCTTTGGTTGTACCTGTCCATAGTATTAGAGTACAAGTTCAGCAGTTTCTTGTTAAAAAAAAATTAGTTTGTATTTTGTTTAGCTCTTAGACATTTTTTAAGGAAACTTACTGTTTCATTGATATTTTGCTAAAAGCAGCAAATAATGACTTACATAAAGACTAAAAGTATGTTTAACTAGCATTCAGGGGTTTTGACTGATAGGTTGCTATCCTAATTACAATAAAATTTTATGTAATGTAATCATACTAAATTTTATAATCTCAAAAACTTAGATTAATATACCCAAGATGTGAAGGGCTCATGTATGTATACAGATAACTCCTGACTTGAATCTATCAAGATCCCAAATGTAGCTAATCGTACATGTGCAAAAAAGATTCATTTGCAAATCTTTTTATTGAATTATGTATGTTAAATATCATGAAGTAGAATAGTTTGAGGGGTTTCTATAATACATCAGTCAGCAAATCTCTACTTTAGACATCTTTCTTTTCTTCATATAACTCTTCCTTGGTTCCTGACATCTAAAGACAAATATTTTCCCTACACTTTGTACAATCTCTTTTATTTTTCACAACAGTCAACTTTGATTTTTACTTAAATACTCTTATTTAGTAAAATAATAGGTAAGCAGTTAATGTGGACTACCATATTCTCTTGGAAACAATCACTTGAGAAAATCACTTCCACTTCTCACTGCCCATACTTAAGGTCTTTATCCATTTCTTACCCACGTCACATTTCATACCGTTCTCCTCCGTCGTAGTTTTAAAATATGCCGACTCTCTCTTCTCCACTTTTCCTTAAAAATCACAGCCTAATCCCCCTGTCTTTAATTGTAGTCTGGATTTATCCATTCACTTGCTTGTAATAGAATATCAGAAATTTTGAATGTGAAAATAGGTCATAATGTGTGATTCGAGGTAGATCTTGGTAGTTAGATTTTGGTCACCGTGACCAACATAACTGACAAAAACAACTTGGAGGATGAAAAGTTTACTGTCAATCATGGTTTCAGAGTTTCAGTCTATGGTGTGCCCTCTCCATTGCTGGGCAGCATGCCATGGTGGAAGGCTGTGGTGGAGGATCACTACTCCACTCCTGACAGCCAGGATTACAGCTCTCACAATGCAATCATTTTCCCTCAGACTATGCCTGCATAAACATGGGAGGTTTTGGAGGATATTTTATATCCAACCCGCAATATAGGTCATAAAAGATGTTGGGAATTCAAATTTTCTCACTTTCTGGTATATGTAGTTCATTCTGGAAGACTTCAGCTCCATACCATAAAAACATTTATGGATCCATATGGAAAGCTGCATAGGAAGGAACTGAGGCCTTCTAACAAGAGCCCTGTCATGAAGTCATGTTAGAAGCAGATCTTACCCATCAAGAGGGTTTCGAATTACTGAAGACCTAACTATGTTGATTGCAAATTAACGAGACAGGAGATAACTACTGTACTATCATTAAATGTAATTTTAAATAAAATTATTAATATCAAATTAAAATAGATCACAAATATGTTTATGCTCATAGTAGGAATGACATATGCATAATCACTCTTTTTGACACCATTTGGAGAATGACTCCTCACTCAACTTCAGAAAAATGATTTTTCTACTTAAATATATATTTTGTTTTATTGATGTAGTTCTTTGTGGTAAAGTCAACAAGTTGTCTAAGTAATCCAATACAGTATGTCTACCTCTATCACCCTACCCACCCTATTACTACCTGCAAAAATCTCATAGAAAATTAATTTATTAAATTTGACTTAACCATAACAGGGATAAAATTTGTTTTCTTTGGTTGAAGTAGTAAAAGAAACAGATTTTTACTCAATTATTTAGCTGCAAATTTGCATTGCCCTCAATTCTTATTTTTTCTTTAGAACCATAATTTATGTTGTGAGTTGAATCTATAAAATCATTTGTTGTCTCTAAACTCTTGACACTAAAATAGATGATAATAGCTTTATATTTGTTTCCTCTATTCCAATTTGTGTTTCTGGTTTAGAATAGCCATTTCATTTCTATGCTGTTATTGCTATTTGAAGTACCATAGAGGGTATTGCAATAATGTTTCAGACTACCGTATTATTTGTAAAATTGATTCTGATGATAACAATTCTTTTCAAGATAGTTAGGAAAACTTCTGATGTTTGAAGAAAGGATATGGTCTTTTAGCCATCTCTACAAGGACAGAATTTCATTGCAATGTTAAATCATTGAAATGTTTCTTTGAAAAATGTCATAAAAGGTCCAACATGAAATATATGGTATAGGCTAAAATAGTAAATATAAACAATCTAATAAATCATTTTTTTAAAAAGCAGTATGCAAGTATTTTACAGAAGACCACAGGATAGATAGTATTAACTTAGAAAGGTTAATGGGTATATTATAATAATATTTGGAGGAAAAGCTTGAAATATTATGAAAAGGTAGTACTTTCTATGTGTTGGGAAAATTTTTTCTGTTGTTTTTGATTAATGTAATTTTTTCTGGATTATCACTGGTTAACATATTTGTATGAATTTATATGCCAAAATGCTATTTTCTCACTTTTAAGATGTGTGAAAATCATCATATTTGCTCAGCAGATCATGTTTTTCATCTGTTTTCCTGGAGTATTTTTAGTTATTACATGAAAAATACTATCTTAGATATTAGCTTCACAAAACAAGATAATAAAAAATAATGTCTTTCACCCACTATCTTGAGAAGCATGTCTATAAACTACTCAACATCTATTGAGTCAAGAAATGTTATTTTGGACACCTCTGTATGCACACTATGCTGTTTAGAATGAATGACTTTCATTTGTAAAAATGAAAATAGCTACATATTATATAACTAAAAATGAGGGAATGATAACTTTGTTTACTGTAAACTTGATGGTGATGTAATGTGCTTATAATACTGTTCTGTTTCAGGAAAAAGTTTCATAAACTAAAATGTAGATAATTTAACATTTTACAAAACATCTATATGGAAGACAGACCACATATTTATAAGCACAAAATAATTTCAGATTGAATCATGCATTCATATTTCAGTGAATACACATAATACCTTCATGAAACTACCTTATAAAATAATTTAAAAACATTCATAATTGAAAGCTGATCAATGATTTAATAAGCACATTTAGAATTTTATATAAAATTGTATTTTGTTTATTTATCAATATATTAAAATCCCACCATTTTAAATAATTTTATATCTAAATTTTAAAGGCATCCTCTAACTCTTTTATTTTGTCACCTATACTTTCCCTTGTATTGTGTTGAAACAGTGCATGAAATTAGTCATTGCTATAAATATGTGTAATTAGAAAATCGCTTCCAAACATTTTTCAAAGTATTTGGGGAGTCCCTAAATTAAAATTAGCCATAAAGAGATATGGGTAAAGATCAAAAGTTCCCTTATGTTTTAGAAGAAATTGAGATAGAAATATTTCAAAAATGATGAAAAATCCTCCAAGTTTAAAAATTTTTAAAAATCCAGATTTTGAAGATTCTTAAAGAAAATTAAGCAGGGTTTTTTTCAATACATTTAAAAGTCTAATATGAAAATTAAAATGTTATTTCAATAACTTCTATGAACATAGAAAAAGTATAAAGCAAAATATCAGCAAATTGAATCTGATGATATATAAGAAGATAATAAATACAGCAAGCCCAGAAATAGAACTTGCTCATCCCAGAAATAGAAATTGGTTTAATATTTAGAAATTAGCTGAAATTTTTCATGATATTTACAGAATAAGGTAGAAAAAATGTCATTCTAAAAGATGGGAAGCTTTTCATAAATTATAAAATTTTTGTCTTTCTAAGCATTCAGAAAATTAGGAGTAGGAGAAATCTTCCTCAGTTTCATGATGAGCAATCACAAGAAGCCCACAATTAGCATCATACTGAATGCTGAAAACCTCACTGATATATTTTTAAAAAGTTACGTGAGAGGCTAGAGCAGTGTCTTAGCGTTTGTGGAACTTATCTGACATGCAGGAGGATGCGAGTTTGAACTCTAGCACCACATACACAATGAAATGCCAGAGCGAGGAAAGCCGTATGAAAGATGAAAATAAAATCAACTCTTTCTCTCACTGTGTCTCTTTCTTAAAAGAAAAAGAAATCTAAACAATTAAAGGCATAAAATTGTTTGAAAATGCATTTTCTTCATTCACAATGTAGATGTGTAACTGAGTATGTAGATTATTCAAAGCAATAAATGAGGGAACTGTTAAAATTAATATTTGATTTTGTTGAGATTAATACACAAAAATATGCAAGAATTCATTGCATTTTTACATGCTAGCAAGATAGTATGTAAAAGACCAAGAGTAAATATTTTAAAATCATGTCAGAATCATTAAAAATCACAACATTAATCATCTAGGAGTTATAGTTTAATACTGGAATGGAATAGGACTACATTTCCTCCAGAGTGGCTGAAATAAAATCAAACAAAAACTGATGTTAGAATGTGGGCAAATGGGAGCTATCATACACTGTGGTAACAATAACAATGACGTAGTACTTTTGTAAAAAAAAACTGTTTAAAAGCTACTCATAAGACTTATGATAGGAGCACATATCATTGATGTCAGAGACATGAATATAAATGAAGTACAATGCAAGTTCATTGACATAAAAAGGATGATATTAATAGAATAATTGTCATGATTTGAGAAAGTAAGGAACTATCATAGACTCAGTCACTTTGGAGAGAAAACAGGGAAATATGCAAGAAATTTAGAGATGTTTTTAACCTAGAACAAGACATTGAAACTGTAAGTATAAACCAAAGAAAAGACATTTCCTGCTTTAGAAAAGACATTTCCTACTCTACATGTATATATATTTATAGAAAAGAGATGCAGTCTAATGAAATATTATAAAAACTTTGGTAATGCTTTTGCTCATTTATATTTTCCTGTTACATGACTGTCTATATTTTCATAGAAAATTTTGCTATTTTTTAATACTTTACAGGAGTTTTTATCAATGTCATTTGACGTATGCTTTGCAAATATCACCTTCCAGGCTAGCGCTTGCCTTTATGTTTTTAAATGACAACTCTAAGGTCACGTGTTCAACTTTTAAAAGATCTGTGCTTTTCACTTTTTGAATCTACTTATATTTTCAATATTCATTGCATTTTATATCTTATTAACATTATTGATCTACCATTATGTTTGTTTACTTCCACAATGTTGAGGAAAGATTGTTCCAAAATTATTTGTTAAAAAATTATTTCTGAATAGATTTTTAAGGATACTCCAATTATATTCAAGATGCTCACATAGACAATATAGGATATCCCTCCTAAGATTATTTCCATAAATTATTGTGTCATTTGCTGCTCTGTTGAACAACATTTATTATCAGACCTAAAACTCTCAGTGGCATTTATCTATAATCAAATCTATTAGAAATATATTAATAAAAATAATCAAATAATTTTTTATCTCCTGTCATCTCAGATTTTTTCTTTTATATAATATAATGTTTATGACTAATTTTTGGTTTTATTTCTGTACTTGAAACCTCTCACCTTAAAACCTAAATGATAAATTTGTCATATTCATCACTAAATTTTAATAAACTTGATATTTCAATGTATCAAGATGAGGACTCAAAACTATTAAAATATACTTTATTTCCTTTTGCTGTTCTAAAGAAAAATATTGATTATATCTTTTCCACAATATTTGCACTATTTATTTAATATTTATGGGGTTTCATTTGAAAATCTTAAAGCCATTTAATTGGACTATAGAATATTGATGAAAATAAAACACTTAAAATATATATGATGAATGTATATATTTATGTAACTGCAAGTTCAAATGCAATAACCCCACAATGATACGTAGTTATGATGAATTAAATTAACAGTCATAATAGTGAATAATAATGTTTTCCCATGATAAGCTCTATTTTATCCATAACTAATGTTGCTTACATAATTAGGTTTAGTTTATGGTGTTCCATTCAGTTTTTGTTTGCTTTTGTTTAACAAAGTAAGGTGACCTAACAGTGTAACTTTCCAAAACTATCCATATACATAAAATATGTTGTTGGTGAGACTGCAAATTGTTGCAACCACTCTGGAAAGCAGATTGTAGATTCCTCAAAAAACCTAGTAATGGAACCACCATATGACCAAGTTTTCCTACTTTTATGTATTATCCAAAAGATTTGAAGTCAGCCTAGTACAGTGACACAGTCACATCAATGTTTATAGCTGCACAATTCACAATAGCCAAGCTATGGAGCCAAACTAGGTGTCTTTCAAAAGATAAATGATAAAGAAATGTGGTATAAATAAACAATGGAGTATTAATCATAAAGAAGAATGACTTTATGGCATTTGCCAGTAAATGGGTGGAACTGGAGACTATCATGCTAAGTGAAATAAGACAGTCCCAGAGGCCAAATGTCAAATACTTTTTTCTGATATATGAGAACTACTCCAAAATAAGGAGGGGGAATGCGATTAAAAAAAAAAAGGAATAGGAGAGAGATCAGAGGAGTAGATAAAGGGATTGAAGGGAAGGGAGATAGAAAGGGATAGAGAAAGACAGTGGAAAGAAACTGTTCTAACCTTCCTATGCACATATATGAAATACCACAGTGAATCTCACCATCATGTATACCCACATGATATTAATTTTTTAAAAAATGTAAGTAAATAGCAGAAATATCAGTAGAGTGAAGGGAACAGAGGAAGGGAGGAAGAGGAAATACTGGGAACAGAAATAGAAAAAAATCATATCCTATGCTACATAATTATGTTAAAATGAATCTTATTGTCATGTATAACCAAAAAGAACCAATAAAAATTTTTAAAAAACATAAAAGACATTTTGGAGTCAACAATAAATTAATAAAAGTTTTACTAAATGTTTTTTGCAATCAAGTTTTAAAGAGGTTTTCAGAGGTTAATCATCTTTTAACACCATTAACATTTGGTTTGCTAACATTCCTAATGTTTTCAATCTTGTATTCTTAATAATTTTATAAATTTTTACTCTTATAAGTATTTTATTCTGTTAGATTTTAACATTCTAACATGCACATTTAATATTAGATATTATTTTTACATTTTTATTGGTGCACATTACATAGAAAAGTAGTCTCATTGACATGCATTTTTACATATATATACCATAATCTGACCAAATTAATCTTCTAGAACCTAGTGCCTCCTTTGCACCCCTCCCTTACTCCTTCTGACCTGTTTCCTTTATCTTCATAATCTAACTTCTATTTTCCTTTCAATACCTCCCTAGTTCCGTTGCTCAAATTTTAGTTTGTAGGATTATTTTAAATCATTCAACAATAATTGCAAAAGAAAAACTAAACTCTGTATCTCCTTAAGGACAAAAAATGGATGGATTTTTACATTAATGGTAGCGTTCCCCCCTTTCAGTTTTGCATATTTTCAACGTTTCATCAAGTCTTCCTCAACTGTGTGTAATTGTGAATTGTGTTAAAGCTCTGTAGACTGGCTCTATGCTTATTTTTAAAAGTGATTGAAATTTACTGTCATCTAGGGTCAGGTCTTCTCTAATTAGGCAGGAACATCTGGCCTCCCTCAAGGGCCTATGTTAAATGGTTTATTATTAATTTTGTATGTTAATGATTTGGAACTCTGATTTTATGAAGCCAGCAGAGTTATTATTTTTGTCAGTGACCCACATTACATGAATAAAGTGTTTATGAATTAAACTTTTTAACAGAACAATGATGTGATACAAATTTAATTTGAAGTCAATTTGCAAAGTTTCAAAAATGAATTCAATGATTATTGTTTAAATCTTTAGATAATATTCTCGATGAGACTGTAAATTGATAAATTATTTAATTCAAAAAATCAATGCTGGGGATAGTTAGAAAAAAGTAGGAGATTCTATTTTAAAAGAATTTTAAAAACATTCTAAAGCAATAAGTTTGTGCATTTGAATTTTCATAAATATTTAATATATTATACAGCTTCATTGATAAAAATTTCAAACTTATTGTTTTGGGAATGGTTATCAATGATAAATTATAGATTGGAATATTTGTTCTTAACCCCTCTTTTAGGATTCTTTTATATCCATCGACAATATCTGTTTGGAAACTTTGATGGTCACCTTGAGAATATGCCTTCAAAGTTTATTATTGACATAAATATGAGGTAATAATGCTGCTTTATGTTTTTGGAATCAGGATTCATTTTAGTATATTAATCTCCTTAACACTACCTCTTACGAGTAATTCATATTCAAAATGTTAACTTACTTGAATTCATTTTTCTGAGTTTTCTTACAAATATCTCTTATTAGTTTTAATTTATTACTTGCCAAATCTTCAAGTCACCTTAAGATCAAGACCACAGATATTTTACATGCTCTGTGCTGAATCTGACACAAGTTTTCATTTTCAGGCAGTCCTTCCTCTTGTCCTTTGACTTTTCTCTCATTTATACATAGTAAGATGTTTTCATGACTACATGTAATATAAAGGCTGCTAAGGAGAAATTAAACACCTTTCAGCTGAAATTTAATGTATGGTGGGTGTTGTTACGGAAATTTTTTCTTGATATAAATTTTACATTATTTAGCAACTCTGTCCTTAGGGTACATGCAGCCCCTGTAGTGCATAGAAATAAAGGGAAAGAAATGGTGTACGTTCATCTCATTATAACATGAGATAGTGCCAACTTTACTCACTTCCAGCCTTAAATTAAATCCAGGACCTAGCACATTATGTCTTAAGCACCTCATTCTCAAAATGTTCGTGTATATCCTAACCCGTTATGTAAATATAGATATCCATCTGGTATGTGATATTTTTAAACATTTAACCTAAGTATTCATACTATATTGCTTCTATTTCAAAATAACTATAACAAAATTCATTATGACCTCACACAACACTGTTATAAAACTAAGCTTCCAGAACTACCCATCCAAATAAGGGTGATAGGGGACCTAAACTATCATATTCCTTATAGTTTGTGTGTGTGTGTGTGTGTGTGTGTGTGTGTGTGTGTGACTAAAATAAATTAAATATATATAAGTTAAATATAATTTTGCAGCAATCCTAATGATAATTAAAATTAGGTGCTGGTGGATTTCCACATGAGCATTTCCTTTTAGAGGTATGGCAAGGAATATGTTTCTTAAAGAAAGGTCTCCAAAAAAGAATCACTTGAGGCAAAAGCTGGGTTAAATATTTCTTTTTGGAGGGGGCGCTGTAATGTCAGTGAAGTTCGTGTGGAGAAAAAGATCAAGGTTTAAGAAAAGAGAGAAAATACCATAAGGTGCATAACAAGGCTGGCCACAGTTCTCAAACACAAAGCTTAGTTCTTGTTAAACTGTCACATCTTAGAATCTCCCTTTGGTATGTGGGAGGGGAATTGGAAGAATTGGTGAAATAGATACTTATTGACCCTCCTTTTCTCCTCCTATTCATTGGTTGAAGTTGACCACATCATCGTTATCACTTCAGGGATTCTGACTTGTTACAGCTAGACCCTCCAGGCCACTGCACGAGGAAGGAACCAGCAACTTGAAGAGTTCATCTGGCAAGTCTGTAGCCATGGTGACTCTTACAGTCAGTTATCGTACACAGAAACACTCACTATCTGCATATGTTATCAATTATCATAAAATCTAGTCCCTACGCAAATATTTATTTCAGTTGTTGGTGTAAGGATGGCCCAGCTGGGACCATTCCTAAAGCAACATCTGAATTTACTCATTTCCATTCATTAAATACAAATATTATTTCTCTGTATTTTCTTTCTCACTCAAGGAATGATCCAATTAGACAATAAGAGAAAGTGTAAGAACAGATACATCAAAATATCATCACTAGTACTGAAAATATTAGTGCCATATGTTATAGCAATGTAGCTTGTATTTCTGTCCGGAGTGTTTCCTGATTTCTTTAGAATTAGGAAATCTTGATCTAATAATCATCAGCAGTTCTGGGAGATCATAAATTAATATTAGCATACAAGTATGCTCATAGCTGAAAGAAATTAAAGAAATAGAATGTCCCACACTAAGACACATCCAGTAAGAAAAGTAAGAAGCACACATATGTAAGTCCTGTTCTATATTCCTTCCAAACTCAACATTTAGCTGGGCCAATAAGAGTGGATAATAGAGTCATCAGGTGAAGGCTTTAGCGACAACAGAAAGAAAACACAGGAGGAAACATAAGACAAAGGCAAACAATGTATTTGGCAGCTGCTGTAAGCATGGCTAATAAATTACTATGAGCATTTTAGAAAACTATTATAAAGTAACTACTGATTTTGAGGGAAAAAATAACACTGTCTAAATGCAAGGATTGTGGATATAAAGTTCTTTTGAAGAAATTTCAGGAAAAAGGACAGTTGTATTATACCATTGTTGACAAGTTCTGTGCACTACTTATTTTGCCTTTTTAAACTGTTGGCATCTATCAATTAATTAAGATGGCAGAAATGGGAAGGAATAAAAGATTTATTCTTACCAATGAAAAGGGACTGCATGCAACAAATTAAGTTTCATGATTTAGCAAGTCTTCATGCATCAGGGTAACTAATAATAACTTCATATAAAGAAACAGCAGTTTTTTGCTGGAGCAGTGGCTTGGCGGTTACAGTTTGAGCCCAGCATGCACGAGTACACGGGTTCAAACCCCAGCACCCAGGTACACAACTAAGTGTCAGAGCAATGAAAGCCATGTGAAAAATTCAATAGAAATTGATTCTCTCTCTCTCTCTCTCTCTCTCTCTCTCCCTCTCTCTCTCACTGTTCTCACTTTAAAAAAAAAGAAATAGCAGTTAGCTAAGAAAGTTTTAGAATATTTCCATTAAATATAAGTACTCACAGTCAATTATATTACTTTGTGAAATATGAGCCTCAACATTTCAAAAACTTAAATCACTTTAACAAGATTATTTTTCTGCATTAATATAACCACCTGGTGGCACTGTTGAATAAATTTGGAAAATATTTAAATTTTTGATAAGTCCTTTTAAAGGGCGTTATCTATATTAACAGTGTAAATTATGTATATACATATATGATTTCTGTTGCTATAGTTTTATTTGATTAATGGTGAAGCTAGAAAAATATTGAAAACTGAGAATTTAAAATGCTAAAAAATCTTATTCATGTCTGACATATTTAAGGATTTACAAATAAGTTAATTTTGGAAAGTAAGTTGGATATACTTATAAGTATACATATTGTATACTTATGATTATTTCACTAAAAAGGTAAAAGCATAAAAATGATAAAAATCATGTATTAATTTTACTGTTCATTTTCATGATTAAATTTTAGGTAATTTAATAAGAATACCATTACTCTATAAGCTGGAAATAACTGAATCTCAAATACAATCTTACTTATAATTCATTTATCCATAAAATTCTTTTACTTATTTTGTGACTTGCTTACATGCTTACTGAGAATTTAAAGAATTATGATGAACTGCAATAGCTATAAATCTATTATCTTATAAATTGTGAAAACATTGAAAATATGAAACTGTGTTCAAGATATATTTATAACCATTAAGAAATTTTCAATCAAACAAATTTTTTCAAAAGCAGAAATGGATATGTTATCAATTGTTTGGGACAATTTGAGACTTCTTTGAGAAATAAAGAGGAAAATTAAAATACTGAGAAAAATTATAAGCATGGTTTTCAAGTAACTGAGACCTTAACTGTAAAGAATTATTACATTAAAATGAAAATGAATTAGTCATTTTTGATTATCACATGGTAGCATGTTTCTAACTCTGGGACTGAAATTTTGGATTATTTTATCCTATAAGCCCAGATGTTGAACATCTATTAAAACTGAAAAGTACCTAGGTGTGATGGCTCATGCTTGTAATCCCAGCTACTTTAGAGGCTAACACAGAAAGATTGCATGTTTGAGGCCAGCCTCAGCAATTTAGGGGAGCCCTAATCAGCTTAGCAAGACTGTCTCAAAATAAAATAAAAGGACTGGAAGTGTGGCTCAGTAATAAAGTGCATCTGGGTTCCACTACCAATACTAAAACAAAACAGAATAAATCAAAAAACTTATAGTACACTATTATAATTTGGTATTACTTAATGAGAATATAATCATATTATAATAATTAATAAAATAATATATAAGTTCTATGTTAGTGTTTCCAACCTACTTTAATGTGACAGTGTGAATTTCATTCAAATATTTGCAGAAATGAAATATTAGGATTTACTAGATTGACTATTTGTGTATGATCAATTTAAATTAAACATTCCTTTATATTCATGCTAATATAATTGATAGAACTCATTAAGTGATTATAATTGAAATGCTTTAAAGATTAATTTTTGAAATATAAACTTAGGCAATCAGTGATATTTTACAAAAAGACTCAGTTCATCCATTTATATGTTAATGTGTATGAATATGTTTCAATATGTTTATAATTTTGGCTCATACATTTTAATATTAATAAAGAAAAACCTTAAGAAATTGTGTGACTGACAGTAAAATAAAATATTCTGAGAGGAATTACAGCAATAAAAATAAAGTACTTTACCTGCTAAAAACCTTCGAATTTTTTCACATGAGCTCATAGTACTACCACAGACAGCTAAAGTCAGAATGATTTATGTAGGTTATATTAGCCTGGGCTTTCAATTCTGAAAAGACTGAAAAAAAAAGGAGAAGTTTGTAATATGAAAATTTATTCCATACAAATTTTTACAGTTAATTGCTAAAAGCAGTATGAATAAATTAAAAAAAAACTTGAATTACAGTTAAATTTCTCACCTACTTCCCTTCCCCAATTACAAGTCAGTACTAGAAATGTGTAATTACTTTGAAATAACTTCTACTCCTTCTTAAGTTCATAAATATCCACATATCATTTTCATTTGCCTTAAAATAAGGTTATTATTGTAGGGTTCTTTTACACTTTGTAAGGTTGTTCACTGAGTTATAAAATTTTAGATATTCATTTTATTTTGACACATGGTATGTAATCATTTTTGTCTTCATTGATAGAAGAAAAAAAGTTGAGTTTACCTAGCATGTGAAAGGCCTTGTGTTCAACCCCCCAGCGTCTTAAAAATATAATAGTAGTAAAACTGTGATCTCAGTACAATTTGAGATATAAGGATTACAGAAATCAAAAGCTAAAACGAAAGCATAGAAAGATATAAACATTGTTTTTGCTGAGTCCTCTGCCATCCCTATTTTTAAACACTTGGGTAGGAGTAGCTATGTGTTAATATAAAAAATTACTGCTAATAAAACTCATTGATTATATTAATGAGCTTCCACAAAATATGAACAAAACAGTGAGGAAATAAAAAATGTATGACAAATTATTTCATTATAAACAGTGTTTTAGAAAGCTCTAGTCATAATAAACTCAATTATACTTTGAGATTATTAGCAAGGGCTCCCAAGAGAAAGAGGACCAATAGAAGATATAATATAGTATAATATAATAATTGGCTTATGTCATTACAGAGGTTAAGAAGGTACATCATTTGCCATCTGCAGGTTAAAGACCCCAAAATCCTGGTTGTATAGTGCAAAGGCCTGAGAGCCAGAGAGTCAATGGTGCAGATACTCTAATTGTAAAAGAATCAGGTTCACAAGGACAGAACGTGTACGGCTCAATCAGTCCAGCACAGAGAGAAGTGAACCTTTCTCCACCTTTTGCTCTGTTCAGGTCCTCAATGGATTGGAGGATGTCTGCCCACCCTGAGGATGGCCCGTACTAACTGCTCACTAATTGAGATGCTGATCCAAAAAGAGCTTCAGAGATATACCCAGAAATAATGTTTAAACAAATATCTTGGCACCATCTCAAATTGAGGTCAAATGATATAAAATATAAACACACACTCTAAAATGATATCTGCCCAAGTCTGATGCCCCTGAATTCGCTATACTGGCAACAGTTTGTAGTATCTCACAAGATGCATACAATAGGTAAAGAAGAAATAAAGTTACACCAAACTTTAATTATTTTTCAACAATTTTGATATTTTCCAAAAATTTACAGCGGTAAATGCTAGAACAAGATGCATATAACCTATAGATTATAAATTATAATCCAGAAATTGTTAGCTCACTTAAAGGCCTGGTAGGATACTTGATAATTGTCCCTGCTTCTTGTTCTCCATTTCCCAGATTAATAGAGAGGAAAACACAAAGCCTGCCATGACTGTCTCCTGGTCTGTAAATTTTAGCACACTACCAAATTAATCATAATCCTCTCTACCTACTCCCTTAGTATTTATCCTGTCTTCCTCATACATAATTCTTCCTGTAGTTACCCTTCATAAGAATAATTTATGCAGTCCAATTTAATTAGTACATTTTCCTGTGTTTAACATTATTTTTCTACCTCCTAACTTTTAGCCTTTAGTATTTCTATGCTACAATGCCATATTTTTCCTCTCTGTCTAATGGAATCAATGATTATATGAGACAATAAATGATTTTGTATATTATGTGATTCTGGAAAGCGATGCTTTTTTGCTAAATATAATGAGAATATGATGCTTGAAAGAAATACAATGTCTTTGCCAATTTTCGTTTTTTGCAAGTAAGTCACTGTTCATATTTCTTTGACAAATTTCACCAAAGTCATCAGGAAAAGAATGTAGTCTAGTTTAAGAAAAGAATAAAAAATGAAACAACCACTTTGCTAAACTATGATGAGGGTTTGCCAAAATGCTTTTATCATACTCAGATTTTTTTTCAAAATTTGATTTTTCTGCATTTAAGCATATTTTTAAATTACTATTTCTCAATGGTCTCATAATGAACTTTGAATAGATACAGCATAAACAAGAATGAATACAAATTTCTTTACAAGTGTTTATTTCATCTCTTCACAGTTCTTCAATCTATTAACAATTAACAAAGTAATTCATGACTACTCTCTTATGGCTCCTGTTTTGGGTGCTAGGAAATAGTAATGGTGTTTGCCTTAATAGGGGACAAAATTGTTTAAGTTCTAGATCATATATTTCAATAGTTATATTTGAAATCCTAAAAACATTATTATCTTTATATTGCTAAAGTTTTATTCTTTTCAAAATTGAAAATGTTTACCTTAAGTCAAAGAATAAAATAAATTATATAATCATCAAATGTTAATACAAAATCAAACTCACTGCATGATTTATCTAGATTCATGGACTATTTCAATTTTCAAGAAGTTTTATCTTTTAAGTTAGTGTTCAGGCAGGAGAATGCTGTGGTTTCATGGATATGAATCCCCTCCAGCAATGCAGGCTCAGGAGATTTCCCTATTCATGAGCACCACAGCTGTGACTTTATTAAATTAAACATAGTTCATGGCAATTAGCCATGGAAGTTTCCTCTGGGCCACCCCTCTACAGAGAAACCTGACAGAAACTGCACTCCTCCAGTGAAACTCCAACTACTCTGAATTTTCTGCACTTCAGTATCTGCCTTTTGTTTTCATAGTTCTCAGGCTGTGCTCTTTTTCAGAGTCTCAGAAATATTATTTCTTAGTACTTTTTAACTTTACATGGTCAAAAACTGAAGTATATACACTTTTTAAATTTTTATTATCATTTTATTATTGTCCATTGTTTAATTTGAAATGGTCACATTCTTAAAAAGGCAAATGAAAACTATAAGCAAAAAATGATTCTAGAAATTCTAAAGCAAAGTTACTGAGAAATCACATTTTTTTTTTCAAATTTTATGCTTTTTATTAGTACAACAAATAGTTCTAATGAGCTGGATTAGTGGCCGGGCAGTGACGGCGCCTGCCCGGCATGCACAAGTACGCAAGTTCAAACCCCAGCACCAAGTACACAACGAACTCTTGGAGCAATGAAGGCCACTTGAAAAAACTATATAAAAATTGTTCCTTTTTCTCTCTCTCTTGATGTCTCTCTCTCTCTCTCTCTTTTTAAAAAAAGATAGTTCTAAATTGCTGATACTATCAGACTGAACATTTTCCTTTTTTAAAATGATCTATAGTTTTCAAGATTCTTTTGTTGCCAAGAGCTTAGAAGACCAAGAGTATTGGTAGTTATTTGGTGATATTAGTCTACAAAAATCCAATATTTTTTTTCTGTGAAAAGACTGCCTTTTTTGTATATTAAAAGAACTTGAGGTGATATGCGTATGTGAAAATCAGAGGAAGATTAGGGACTCTCAGCTTATCAGTCCTCAAAGTCTCATCTATGGTGCTCATAGTGTGGTGAACAGAATAGTAGTCCATCAAATAGCAAAAAAGTGCTCACCTGGGCCAAGAGCGGTGACTCAGAGGTTACAGCACTTGCATGGCATGCACGAAGAAGGAAGTTCGAACCCCAGCACCACATACACATAGAAGTGTTGGAGTAACAAAGGTCACCTGGAAAACTAAATAAAATTGATTATCCCTGCATCTCTCTCTTTCTCTCTCTCTTAAAAAAAATGTTTATGTTCTGTTCTATCTTCTTTTTTCATTTTTGTTGTTTTGTATTTTTTGTGTCTATGTATTTAAAAGCAGATCATTTATTTTAGATCAGTTTAAGCTTTGTCAAAAAATCTTAAAAATTATAGTTTCTAAATGTGCTATACTCTTCTGTTTTCTCTAATCTTATATTGATATATTTGTTATAAGTAATAAATCAATGTTGATGTATGATTAAGTTAATCCACACCTTATTGATTTTCTTCTTCCTACCGGATGTCCTTTGTCTCCTCCAGGATTATATTTAAGTTAGAACATTGCATTTAGTTATCATGTCTTCTTGGGCTCCTTTGGTTGGAAAAGTGTCTCAGACTTCTCTTGACAGCTTTGAAAAGTATTAGCCAGGCATTTTGTAGAATCTTCCACTAGTGGGATTTGCCTCATGTTTTTCTCCTGAATAGACAAGGGTTATAGATCTGGGTGAATTTGTGAATCTTTCATCACATCTTATCAAAGGTACATACATGCATCATAAGATTTTATATATTTGATATTATTTTTCATCAACTGGCTGAAGCAGGTTTGCCAGATTTCCCCATTATAATGTTATTCCTTAGTTCTACTTTCCATATTGACTCATTGGAAGGAAGATACTTTGTGCAGCCCACACTAGTAGAAGAGTGGTGGGGAGTTATGCTATTTCAGTAGTGGGGAGTAAAACACTTGTTTCTTGAAGGCTGATTGTCTGCAGAAATTATTTTAAATCCTCAGCATGTGGGATTTCTATTCTCCACCTTTATGTATTTATTTTATTGAAGTAATAAAGTATATTGGTTTTGACTCAGAATATTCAACATGCAAGTTATAATTAAACATGTTGCTTTTTGTATTTTGTTGCTCAGATTCTTAAGTATTGGTCATTAGAAATTTTTTCAGATCGCTCCTTGACATATTGCTTTACCTATTAGTAGTAGTAGTAGTAGTAGTAGTACTTCATGTCACTGAAAGATGCTTCAGACTCACATTATGTTCTTTTTATTCTATTGTTGGAAAATGTATTAGAAAAAATTTTGACTCCACTACACTTTGCTACTATTGAGCGGTCACTGCTTCCAGGCTCTGTTAGCACACAGAAAAAGAAATATAAGTGCATATAATAACACATCCATAAATATGTGCATGGGTAATCATGTGTGTACTTAATGGCATGAGCTCATAGTGATAACTCTAACTCTAATCCATTACAAGACAGGTTATTTTACTCTCCTTTCCTTGGTGGCCTATAAACTTCCACCCCAACATTGAAAAGCTTAGATCCCTCCAGTAACAGCCCTAATTGTACAATCACATTATGTTGATTTTTAGTACTATCAGAATTTTACCTTGACATAAGATATTCCAAATTACTTTTTTGATTACATTAATATAGCTTTCTCCATCATCTTATTAAAAACACCCTGCTTCTTTATATTTAAGTAGATGGACCATATATACAAGAATCATATTTAATTATATCCATATTATATATGGAAACCACTCTAATTTATTTAGTATATTTAAATATTGTTAAAATATTTGAATCATCCACCTTACTATAGGAGTTTTCTAATTGTTGCATTTGCGCACCCCATTTCTTCCTTACCTGGTTTAGATTGATCATTGCACCTGCTTCCATTTCATACCCAGGATGATATATCAGTAATAGGAAACTAGATTGATAGTTCTTTAGTACAGTAGCACCCCTTACTCATAGTTTCCCCCTCCATGTTTCAATTACCTGTTAGTGATGATGTCTGAAAATATTAAATGGAAAATTCTGGAAATAAATAAATCACAAGTTTTAAATTGCATGTCACTTTGAGTAGAGTGATCACATTTTGTCCCATCCCATTCCATCCCACCTAGGACCTGAATCATCCCTTTCCCAGCCATATCCACACTGTAAAAGCTGCCCACCCAATAGTCACTTAGTAACTGTTTAAGTTACAAGATCAACTGTCATATCACAGTGCTTATGTTCAAATAACTCTTATTTTATTTAATACAGTCCCTAATAACAACAGTAGTGATGCTGATAACCCAATTACAGGAAGGTATTTTAATTGTTTATTATGTTTTTTAGTTATTGTTATGAATCTATTTTGTTATTGTATTTGGCCTCAATTTGTAAATTAAAGTTTATCATAATATATAGTAAAAGCAATTATAGAACATGGGGTTTGGCAGTTACAAGACTCAGTATTACCTGTGGTTTCAAGCATCCATTGGAGATCTTGGAACATATTCTACATTGATAAGAAGGGCAATGGTATTTTAGTTTCATGCTAATCTGGTGATGAATTAGATTGTGTTTAACATTTACTATCCCTGAATATAACGGAGGTTTCACATTTCTCCAATATTCTTTTAATTTTCTTGTGGAAACTTTCACCCCTTAAGTATTACTCAAATAAAAATTCTGTCTTTCTGCACTTTTTCTCTTAATCCTTTTTATTGGGTTGGAGTTCTGTTAGTATGGTATAGTAAATTATACAGGAAGGAGAAATGCCATTGAGTGAATCTCTATTTTAATGACTTTTCAAGTATTTCTTGTTGTTTTGAGATTGTTGTGTTCAACATAATAGAAAGGGACTACAGTAGAAGTGTCCTTTCCCAGATAAGATGAGGCTCTGATTTTGTCTTCTCTTCTGAATCAGAGGTGCTTGTTATAAAAACTCTTTGGGACATTTCATAGTGGTTATTGTTTACTCTCTTTGAGAGCAAAAGAGAATCTTTCTTAACTCTTGTCAGTGAGGACTTGATGGGGTTCCTGAAAGTGTGAGAGCTTTTAAGTTAGGATTCTGGAATTTGGCACTGTTGTGTTAGTTCATACATCATGTCCAGAAAACTGGCAAAGTTACCATTTCAATGTCTCTGCCAGTAGAGCTCTCCCAGCTTCAGTTTGAGCTCAGCACTTCTGACCTTCTGGGTTCATCTTTCTCCTCAGACTTCAGGGTGCTGGTTTGCCCTGTGACCTCTGTCACCTCAGCTCTCTGAAGCATACAAAAAAGTTATTATCTTTTGTTGGTTTTCCTTTTTTGTTGTTAAGAAAAAGAAAATTTAGAAGTGATGACTTCTAAATTTTTTACATGTTGAAACTAAAGTCATAAATCTGCAATTCACTTTTGATATCACCCTAGTGTTTCTGTATCATTCTCTTTGACATTAATAAAACTTAATGAGTATATAGTAATAATTATAAATTCTAAAAGGAATCAAGTGATTTCTTGGTGATTGAGAATAATTTAGTAACAAAGGTGGCAAAAGAGGAATTCCTTTTCAAAAGGCATACAATTATACCTGAAATCATGGCTTAGATTCAAATTGATGCTTTGATAGCCCCATTACAGTAGAGAGGTCATAAAGTACATCCTCCAACATAATTAAATACAGCAAATTTATGAATCAATTAAAATGAATGGAAGGAGGTGCTGCTAAGATATATATGCACATTTAAATGACAGTCATAGAAGTGTGCATATGCTTCTAGTTGAATTAAGCATATTATTAAGATATTATTACATTGATTTGATGTGCTCAATTTGTGTTCTGAAAAATAAGGTATGATTAAAATATGAAGAAAAATTCTACTTTTATAACACTAATATTCCATCAAAAATTCAGCTTTGGAGAAGTCAAAAATTTAGTTTTTATATTGGCAGTAGCATATTAATTATCTAAGGAAATAAAACTATAAAAGTTCATATTAAAATACTTGATATGTGAAATAGAAATAGTGGATTTCCAAACAAAAGCAAAAAAAATTGCCAAATTCTTTTTCTACAGAACTTTAGTCAGTTTTAAAAATCTATCTTCTTTTTTTCAGCTTAAAGAGTCAGTTTTCAATGTAAAGTTTTGAATTACAATGAAAATTAATTTGATAAAAATCAATAGAAGATGCTATCTCTAGTTATTATCTATGCACACAGCAATTTAACAACATATTATCCCCAATATCTCTAGCATGACAAAAAAATAAGAACCTATCTACTATAAGTGTGGTTCATAAATGAATATGAATTTTGTAGTATAGAGAAGAATTCTAAAGGATTTTTTTAAAAAGGTGAAGCATTTCAGAGGTGTATATGTCAAAGCACCATGAAGTTTGCTCAAATTTCTTTAAATAGGTAAGAAAGGGAAAAAAATTCAGGGATGTATTCACCAGAAATTTTTGAAACCCATACATGAAGGTATAAGACAAAATTGTTTTTGATACAGCCAAATAATCCTACTTCAGTGTACGGAGGTACCTACTTTTTGTACTGAACAATGTTTTTCTAGAACAAATTCTAGCCTAAGGGAGAAAGAGAGCAGTACTATTTCTAATACCATCATCTGTGGAGCAAACTACTAGGCAATAATTGGACATGTTGGCCTTGGTCCAGGCTCCAGGGAAGAACTTATATCAGTAAACGTAGGCCTGAGGTACAGTTTCAGTCCTAGCAAGACAACTAGAGGTTTAATCATTCTTTGATGCCAAAGTGTAGTCAAGAGGTGTTGGAAAACTAGATTCACTTTCACCAGAGGTGAAAGTGAATTAGAGGATATAAATATAAGATCTGCTCGAGTGCTTAGTATATAACAGTTAAGATACAATCCAGATGCCACCTGACAGTATGCACGAAATTAATGTTTTACCAGTGTGGTAGATGTAAGATCTAGAATGGGCTGACTGCAGCCACAACTATATTCAACAGTGAAGATAGACACAAGGGATAATTGGAAAACGCTGAATATATACGTGTGCTTGGAGATACAAAGAGATAACCCAATGTTATATTTTGATTTTTTTTAAAGATTGAGAGAGAGAGAGAGAATCAATTTTATCTAATTTTCCATCTGGCCTTTGTTTCTCTGACACCTAGTTGTGTATGTGGAGCTGGGATTTGATCCAAATCCTTATGCTAGCTCACCAACCTCAGAGCCACCATTCCAACCTCGTATTATGATTCTTATTATACTAGGCATTACAAAAATCTAAGTAAATTGCTGTGTAATCTATCCCATACCAAAGTCATTGCATATTTCCCATCATAAAAAGCATCAGGATATGTAATTAATAATTATATTTATATACCAATAAAATATTGTTATGCAAATTTTATATATTATTTCAATGTTATAATGTATTTAATTCAGAAATGCCCATGCACTCCAAAACTATATTTGTAACAGAATAAGATAACATAAATAATTATACTTTTACAGATTAAGAAGTGCATACCATATTATTGATTAGTTAATCTTTTATTTTCTGAATGACTGGAGATTGGACCCAAGACCTTGCACATACTCTGCAAGCATTCTACCACTGAATTGCATAATTAATTTATGGTGCTCATAATTAATTTATTGAACTGTAAGAAACAGATCAAAATTAAAACATGTGTGACTTTGCTTCTGTGTCCAGATATAGCCTCTCGTTTGCATTCCTTTAATATTTACACTTAGAAAACTATGTCATATAAAAGTTCACTTTAAAAATCTAATAAAACATCACAACATTTAAATCGTTTGGTAATTTATCTCTTAGGTCTAACCAGGTACTTTCACCTCCTACTGCTTGGATACGTTGAAACTTTCAGCAGAACAATGACCAACTACCGACTTACATAATAAAACTTTTAAGGACATGAGTGTGATTTTTATTTTGTTGGAGTACTGGGGAATGAACCCAGAGGTACTTTCCCACTGAGTTACATGTCTGGCCCTTTATAATTTTTATTTTGAGACAGGTTGTTATTAAGTTGCCAAGAAGGCTGGACTCAAACTTGTAATCAACCTGCTTTGGTCTCCCAAGACAAAAGAATTATAGCATGCACCACCATACACAGCTTGAATGTGATTTGTGACATCATACATTTATAGATTGATGGGTATTGCATTTTTAAAAAATAGAGATAAAATCTGTACGCTTTGCTAAACTTCCAAATTCTACATTGAAAAAATGTGTTTTAATTTCAGTAGTAAAATTAGGAAGTCCACGTTTGTTAAGATATCTTTCAATGGCCGAGCAGTTCCTGTGCCATGTGGAACACACATTAGCTCCTGACACCAATTATTAAAGTCTAATATTGTATCTGATTATATTTAATTATTCAAAATCTCTGTAGCACATAATAAGATATCTTACAGTATAATCAGAAACATAGAATCACACAGGAAACAATTTACAAAATCTCAACAGCAACTACAATATCCTTTAGGCTTCTGCACATTTTGAAGAAGGGTTTTTTTCTAATCATTTACTGATTGCTATTCAGGATGGATGGATGTTTTTGCATTTGTAAAATCAATATATAAAGGAATCATCACCTTTCACCAAAAATCTGTTTTCCTGCTGCATAATAAATTGCAAATATTCAACAGAAGTCATAATAATAAACTTTAAAGTGCTATTTAGTCTAAACACAACTCACCTCTCTTGAGTATAACACTGAACCATTCAACAAAACTGCACTTGCTAAAGTGATACAGTATCCTTTGCTTCTTTTAATAACAGTCTATTTATAGTACGTGACATAATGTATCCTTACTGAAAATGAAACATGAATACTATTTTATGAATGTAACTCAGATTATATTTTTAATATAATAATATAAATAAACAAACATTTTATGAATTTGAAGAAAGCTATAAATTTTATAGTATTGATTCATTATTTTTCTATTCAGGAGCAAGTTTGCTCAGAGTTATAAAGTAATGGTTCATTTATTCAACACCGATATCTTATTATACCTGTTAAAACAGTGTAAATTAGACCAAGATTTTACCTTACATTCTTATTTCCAAATAATGAACTCTCTTCACTTTAGCATACTTATCAAACTCCTACATATGATAATGGTTTCTTTGTCTTAACTCTCCCCAAAAATGCATAAAAGCAATAAATTCTTATGTTCTTAAGACATTTTTATGTCTCTTCTTGTACTTTATTAAAGAGCAAATGAGATTTTTGGAAATTAGTCACTTTAAGAAAAGCTAAAAAATAGCATTAAAAATATAAGATATGAAACTGATTTTATTTCATAATTTCAATGACAAAATTTTGTTATTTTACTTTATTACTAGGTAGCTTTCTTATAAGGACAGTATGTCCATTCTATGAAAGTAGAACTGACACTTTTAATATCTGGAGGTACTCATGAATGGAAGCCAGGACTTCTTAATTAACCCACAATTTATTTGCTCTCCCATGTTGCTCCTCCATAAAAGTGATGAAACTCCCTTGGTAAAAAACACTTTTAATATTAAAATGCATAGCAAACATATCTAAGAGAAGTAGCCACTTAATAAATGGTGATGTTGGATTCCAAGTTATTATAAGTTATGTTATATTGTATAACAACTGGAATACAGCTCTATGGAAACCCAGTATTTTGACTTAAATCTGAGAAATCTTGGTAAGTAATTAATATTTCAGGTTTATTTGAGTCATTTGGAAAAGTTGGAAGAACACATTCTTGCTAAATCCCCTTTGTTCTGTAAAGAAAGAAATCTAAGAATTTTTCCATGAAAAAGCCATGGTAGAAAACTGCAGAACTACTCAGATATTTGGGTATAGGTTTTGTTATATCACATTTGTTTAAGTACTGGCAGGGGGACTTTTGACCCAGGCAATTTCTTATAATTTACGGCAAATCTTGGAAAACTATGGCATACATTTTCATTCTGTTCAATATTCAGGTATACTGCTATTATAGACATTCAATCAAATTTAGCTAATGTTAGAAAGTATTAAATATTAAACTAAATTATTTATCAATTGCATATGGTATTTATTTCTAGAATTTCCAAGGTATTATTAGGGAGTCACAGTAGTACTACCACCTATATGCTTTGATAAAAATTAGAAAAGTGTTAAATATTTGTTTCAGTTACTGGAAACACTCTCCAACAAACCACTGACACAGCTAAGATGACTTGTGTCCACACAGCACTAAGAATAAAAGGAGAAGAAATGTTTAAATGTTGCTCACTTTTTTTCCTTTAGTTCTTTTCAGTTACACAAGAGCAACATTGATAGGGCTTTGTGGACATGTTTTGGAGCATGCAGTATTTTGTTACTTTAAGAACATGAAATATACATATCAGCTTTTTGCTACTGTGACCAAAGGACCTGACAAGAACATTTTTAGGAGGCAAAGGTTTATTTAGGGGCTGACGGTTTTAGAGGTCTACGTCCAGGGAAAGCTTACTCCTTTCTTTAGGGCTGGAGGTAGGTCATGTCAGCAGGTATAGCTCCAGGGAGCAGAGAGTTCAAGACATCACATAGGGAAGCAGAGTAGAGAGCAAAACTCTACCCCAGATATAGAGTATAAACCCCAAAAGTACTCTCCCAAAGACCTTCCTCCTCCAGCCACACCCTACCTGCCTACAGTTAACAGTTAATCCCTATAAGGAAATTAACTCACTGATTGGGTCAAGATTTTCAAATCCAATCATTTCACTTTAGCCTTCCTGAATTGTCAAAGATGAGCTTTTGTGGGACACCTCAATTTAAATCATAATGTACATCTTCAAAATGCATACGCAAACTGTTCATGGGGACAAAAGTGCAGTATCATGATTAATGTAGCCTTTAGCTCATGAACAATACAGAAAAATGAAGAATATTTTTCTTTTTTTCATCTATCATTTCTGTAAAATCAATTTTCACCTTAAAATAATGTTCCTATAAATCTATCACTGAGCCTATATACACGATTGAAATGAAATGGGACAGATTAAAGCTCCAGTGACAATTTAATGAGTCTGTAATTACTTTTGAGTTCCTTACTACTGTGATCAAATTGTGTTCACAATTTAAATATCATCTTTGATTAATATAAAATAAATACTATCCCTAGAAACTAAAGAATAATTGAAAATTGTATTAATATAATTGACCATTGAAATTGTATTCTTATACACCTTTGAAATGTCTATAGGTATGAAAATTAGCATATCCTCTAGTTCAAACTTTGGTTCTACTATAAATAGACATAATAATCTGTTTTATTTTCCTGCCATCACCTATACCCCAATCAAGCATACTGAATTAAATGAAGATAAAAAGTCTCCATTTCCCCACAAGTGTTACAATTTCAATTCTTGTTATGGTTTAATAAACCTCCATTCTCTCTATATGTATATATACCACATAATGTTTATGCATTCATCCATTGGTGGACACCTGGACTGATTCCATAGTTTTTCTATGGTGAATTGTGCCATTATGAACTTGAGTATACATGTATCACTATAGTATCACGACGTTAATTCTTTAGTATAAATACCTAGTCATATGGCAAGTCTCTTTTTTCTGGGGGATGGGTAATGAGTATTGAAACCAGCACTGAATTACATTTCCAGCCCCTTTTATTTATTTATTTATTTTCTAATTAATGTATAAGTTACTCAGGCCCTTGCTAAGTTGCGAAAGCTGGCTTTGAACTTGTGATTTTCCTGCCTCAGCCTCCCGAATCACTAGGATTATAGGCACACACCACCACACCTGGCCCATATCTAATCTTTTTAGGAACCATACACGGATTTGCATAGTGGTTGCATTAATTTATAATCCCATCAACAGTATAAATGTATTCCTTCACAGGAAAATTATATTAAATGAACTAAACCAAACTTAGAAGATCAAGGCTCATATACTTTCACTCATATGTGGAAGCTTGAGAGAAAAAAAGTTAATTAAAATAAAAGTGTGCATGGGTGGCAGTTTAGGGATCTCATGAAAATTAAAGGACTATTAGGAGATCAGGAAAGAAAAGAGACCAGGAGGTAAGAAGTGGGAAAGAAGGGGGAAATGCTGGTGAGTGATATTGGCCAAATTACATCATCATATTATTTGCACCTGTAATATGTAACAATAAATCCATCATTATGCATAACCACAATGCACCAATCAATAATGTGGAAAAAAAACTCAACCCAAAACTAGCACTGTCATTACTGTGTGGTGTATGCATGTATGGAAATGTCATGCAAATTATTACCTAGTAATACATATCATTAATGTATGTTAATAAAAATGAATAGATCTGAAAAAAATTCCATCCAAGAAATTTAATTTTTCATTCAAAATAGTTAAAACCCTCAAACTGTGCCTACGAAAAGTTTATTAATGGCTTAGACTAGCCAACCTACACAATACATCCAAAGTACTCTGTGTGAGCCCATAAATGTGGCACAGATGTAAGTGAATATATCACGATCAAAAAACATGACAACCAAATCTGTGAAGCCAATTAACCATTTGTCCTGATAATATGTTATTTCAATAAGTTTTTTAGTCCCTTTAATGTTGCTGTTAAATCCAAATGAGTCTGACTCATTTTAGCCTCAACTCTAATGAATTCAGTAGAAGGGTCAAACAGCCCATTTTAGCTCCGCTGTTTCTGCTGTTCGGTTCCAGCACTGTGGAGGATATCCTGCCTTCATGTGAACCCATTTATGAGGTCCCGTAATTACTTCTCTGTATCTATTACTTGCAGCATTCTACTGTCTGCACTTTAAATACAGTCAGTTATTAATTTCTCCAAAAGTGAAATGCTGTTGAGTTCTATTTGGAAAGGTGCCTTTTTTTTCTTTCAAATGTTGGGTTATTTGTACTTATTCATATTCCAGAAACATAATGTACCACATTGCATCTTTTGTCACATAAGTTGCAAAATGTTATCCTCATCTGAATTTTAATACAAGCTGAAAATCTTTCAAAATAGAATTACTTTTAAAGCACCTTGACCTAAAAGTTTTTCACAATGCGATTTACTCATTTATCTTAAGTATCAAGTTTATTCACCTTTCCTAGATTGACTGGCAGTTATGTTGGCAAAAGTAAAACATTTGTGATAGGGCAACAATTAGCTAAATAAGGATTCCTATTTATTGCATTATATTCCTGCTTACTATCTAAAACATATGATAAAAAGCTTCCAAAAGTTGACTCATGTATATTAAGGGACTTATGAATACATATCTATTGAATTTTGTTTGTTGTCAAGTTGACTACGCTTTCTTAAGTTCTCATTCTGGCTGTAGTTCTTTTACTGAATACTTTTTAGACTAAATAGAACAGTTCCCATTACTTGCCTGTTTGTATCCACTATTCTTTCATGAAATTCCAATGCCAATATAGAGTTCTATTGCTCACTTCAAAGAGCTCATTTATTTTGTTTAGCTCAACTTTGCTTCAAACCAACTGATTTCTTATTGGTGGAGTTCAATGTTAAATAGATTGAACATAACCTTGAAGTGAATTCTCTTCTTCCCTTGTACTCAATTACCCTCTTTGAGCTTTTCATAAAGCAAAGGACTGTGTAAAGCTGTACTGTCAGTGCAGCCAAGACCAAAGTGAAAGAAGTTAAGAAATGCTCTGGGGAATACTGCAAATGCAATTTCTGCTTCTTACTTGTAAGTTTAGAGCCAGCCAACAGCCTCATAGAAACCCTTTCCTTTCTGGATGATCCATTTACAGTATGATAAGCACTGCTGGGGAGTTAATAATATTTTTCAGAAGCAGATCTTTTCATACAGTTAACTATGGATAAAATTATCTTTCTTTTCTTTCTTATTTGATGTGTAGTCCAAATTTATAGTCAGTCCGTCATGTACTTCTACTAAACAGTCTGATCTTCCTCTGGGTATTTGATTTATGATCTCTTGAAAAGGATACCTGTCTAGAATGTCTTATTGCATATATTGTCTTGAATACATTTTCCTTGGCTTTTAATTCTGATGAACTTTTTATTTTCAAATTCACTTTTCTTAACATTTGCATCTTTTTAAAATGTGAAGTAATGTACACTTCTTTCTTTTTTTGATTTCATGAAACTACTTTTAGAATTCACCTATGCTGGTCCATAGGGCACCATTTTCCTAATCATAGGAAATAATGCACTCTGTATTAAAGTTAACACACCTAATACAGAGAGTCTGAATGTTCCTATCCAAGTTTCCTTTCAGTTGCACTGTATTAGCTCTGTTATTAAATTTACTGTGAGTATCTTATTGCACTTCAGAATAAATGATTAACCTCACTACTCACATGGCTAAAAGTTGCAATGAAATGTATGCCTTTTATATTCTATTTTTTAAATAAGTCATCCATTTATTACTAGGCTAACCAAAGATAAAGTTATTTCATTTATTTTGCTAAAATTTGATGGTTAAAATTTAGGATTAAAAATTACATTGATAATTTATCTTTAATATTGGTATAATTTTAATGTAATAACTCAGTTAAATTTTAACAAATGTATCAGGCATACATTTTTTACCTATGTATTATGGAAATATTCTTACAAAGAAAGAGTTCATTATAGAGAGAATGGTGCATACACCTCCTGACTTCATGAAATGTTTCACAAATTCTAAGGAGCTCTGGAAAATATTGTTGAGAAAGAAAGAAAGAGAGAGAGGGAGAGGAGACAGAGAAAGAGAGAGGCTTGGGTTTGAAATCTTGTTCTTCTACTTGCCTAAGTATGGATAATTTACTTAAATTTTGCTGACTTCAATATTCACACTTATGAAAAATAAGTGATATTGTTTCTTACTTGATAACAAACATTTAGCATATGTGGAAGTTTGCTTTCTTATAATAACTTTGTATTAATTCTTCAAAATACATGAGTGGGCTTCATTATCCCATAGATTCCTAACCTTTCTAATACAACCTTTTCACCTCTTCTCCACTTGCATTTTTGGTGATCTGTTTATTGCACAGAATCTTCTCCTAGCAATAAGTTCTTGTAATAATTTATCTTACTGACTAATTTTTTCAGTGACAATTATTTTCTTATGAAATAATGGTAAACAAACTGACAATTGACAATCACTTCCACCCCTGACATCTCCTATTTGTCTTATCTCTGTTCAAGTAATCACCAAAAATGAAATACATACATAAATAAAAGTGAATTATCCACACCACTATCGATAAAAACCAAGGAATCAACCTAAGCTTTCCTTTATTTAATTTTTCTCCATCTTCATTAGGTATCTTTTCTCCTTTTTAAAAATTTTTATTAAGTTGGGGGGGGCACTCCTGGGGATAATTGCAATATCCAGAATATTTACACATTTTATACACATTTTGTATTATTTTGTTAAAATCTTGTAAGGTTGTTCAAAAGAAAAAAAAATAATAAATAAATAAATAATTTATATCAATAGAGCTGTATAATAAAACCAATTAAAAACAAAAAAAATTTTATTAAGGAGTTGAGTTATTGTACAATCATAAATGCATATAAAGTAACAATATGATAAGCATATATTTTAAAATCAGAATTATCTGCCCATCACTGACACTGTAGTCTCTTGGTTCTTCTATATTTCTCAATATTCTTCACGGGTTATAATGACCATCCTACAGATATGAATATAACAACCTCTAGGTAGGTTTACTCAGAACATCAAGTAAACATGCCCACCATCTAGTTAAGTTTTGGGCTTTGAAGTGTTTCGTATGATGAATTATTTTTTCAACATTCTACCTTCCTTCAGTAACAAAATCACATATTAACATCCTATGCTTTGGAACTTGGACAAAACAGAATTTCACACTGCTAGACTTGAAAAATGCTTATACTATTGTACCTGTTTTAGAAAATCTGACGTTATCATGAGAAAAGCATAACTAATCTGGTCTGTTTTTCTCAGGAGAGAAAGAAAGATTCACAAAATAAAATCATACTACTCCATCCAAACCCTATTTTCATCAGTGGAACTCTGCTAATCCCTAAAACTTCTGGTACATATAGGAGGCCATGAAGCTCAGCATAATATTCTAGCTAAACTTAATCGGTGTTAACTGATCCTCACTTGATCTGAAAATCCACAATACATGATTATTGTTCTAATTAATGGCTTTTAGGAAAACAAGATATGCAATATTAAATGGCAATTGCAAGCTAACATAAAGTTTGTACCAAATATTGGGTCACAAGAAAAATTTAATTCAGCATGATATTATACTCATTTAAAAGAAAAAATAAATTAAGATGAATACTAAATATTTACTTATTTTTATTTTCCCAATCTTAAGCTTATTTAAGAAGTGCAAAGTTATGACAAAAGCATTTAACATCTTATTTTTTTCAAATAAAACATGCTTGCCATCAAATAATTTGGCCCCATCTCTCATGTTGATTTTGTTAATGCATTAAAGTATTTCATTAAGTATTTTTTATATGTACACTTTGTTTCAAGTCACTGTTCAGTTTGTCATCTTATAAGCAAAAGGTCTGTGATTAGAATCTTCACTTTCAAGCAGATTAGTTATTATTTCAACATTATAATTCTGGGGAGTTTATTTTTAATTTATCATTGAATCCCCATTTCATTTCAAATTTAACAACTTGGCTTTGCACATAGTATTGAAAATATTTGAGTCAATACTTTCCCCAAATTTAAATTTAACCTAATATTTTCCCATAATAAAAATTTTAAGTAACATTGAGAAACATGATAAATGTTTAACTAAAAAAATTTAAATGAGGATATTAAAGAGTTAAAACTGTTTTAAATATAAAAAAAACAATTATGGCTTTTGTTCAGTTTTGTATTTCCTGGCTATTTTAATTACAACAAATATGTCTTGGGGCTTTTCTTAAAATCATTTTGGAAATGGGTTTCTCTTAGGACTCATCAGTGTGAAATATTACTTTCTGATAACATGACAGCTAAAATAAGTTTCCTTTTTCTGTCACAGAGGAATAACAAGTTGTATATGTGCAGTCTACATGGCTGTACAAAAAAAAATCAAAATCTTCTTTGAGAAATGGTGCTTCAAAATTCATACATACAACATGTTTTCATCACAGAATATTGTTTTTTTATATTATGAAATGCATAAAAGATAAAGTACACTTTAAACACAAACCTAACAATGTTAAAATTCTGTTCAACTGATTTATACCTTTACATGTTGTAGTAAGTTAAAATTCTAAGCTTCCACCTTAAGAAATCAAGAACAGAAGAACAAAGTAAGTCCATTGCAAAAATAATAGAGAAAATAATAAAGAGTAGAAATAAATGAAATTAAAGAAGAAAATCAATAAAACAAGAAACTGATTCCTTAAAAAGATTAACAAAATAGACAAACTTTTATCAAGACAAAAATTAAAGAAAAATTTAATTGCCATCATTAGGGACAGATTAGGGATACAGTAAAATAAATAAAATAGCACACATGAAATCTGCCACTCGGATGAAAATGCTTGAGTTTTTAGAAAGTACATATAAGTCAACAAATAGTAAGTAGATAATTTAAAACTCCTTTCAACTATTTGAAAATTTGAGTTTTTAGTTTTAAAAAAGTCCCTAAAGTAAATCTTCTGGGACAGGTGTTTATATCCAAGAACTCTACACAATGTTTACAAAATAATGAATACTTATTTAACCTAACCCCTTCCAGAAAATATGAGAGGTCACTTTCTAATCACTTTATGAAGCCAGTATTACAAACAAACATAGTACAAAGAACCGCTGACTACACAGCTCATCCTTCATGAAAGCAGGTGCAAAAATTTGTAAGGAAGACGAAGAGTAGTTTCCAGGCTTCAGTGGAGAGAAGCAGTTATAACTGTGAAAGACGGTAGGGAGAAGACTTTTTGATACTTGACTATTTTATCTCTTATTGTGTTAGTAACATTTTTTTTAAAGGGAGAGGTACAGTAAGAGAGAGAGAGAAAGGAAGAATCAATTGTTTAGTTTTCATGTGGCCATCTTTGCTCTAACACCTCCTTGTACATGTGGTGCTGGGGTTCGAACCCTCATTCTTATGCATGCCAGGCAAGCACCGCAACCACTGAGCTACCACTCCATCCCAGTAACATATTTTTTTTAAGTGTTAAGATACAAATAATTTCTGTAGGTTGTACCAACATCAGTTCCCTGTTTTTGATCTTGTATCAGCTGTGCAAGGTTGGGGAAACTGGGTGAAGGATGCTTGAGAGCGCTCTATATTACTTTTGCAATTTATTCCAGAACTGAAATCATTTCAAAACTTAAAAAAAATGAAAATTATTGTAGCTTTCAGACATATAGTTTAGAACAAGCATTCATGAACTATTAGCTTATCTTTATAGGTAACTATATTGCTAAGAATAAAAATCCCTTTCACTTACAGAAATCACAGGATATGAACATATCTAAGTTGGAAAATTTTAGAAAACATAATATATTGATAATTTCATTAACCAGAAGAGACGTGGCTATCTAAAAAGTAAATAGTATTAAAGCCTTTCCCCCTCAAAAACATAAATAAAAAATTAGTCATATTAAAACCTAATTCCAAAGTCTAAAAAGTATTTACCCCGAATATTTGTTGAATATAGATGTTCCTGGAACATGTGAGACTGTGCAGTGATATAGTAGGATTAGTTAAAGTTTAATGGTAAATTAGTAAGTGCATTTTAGGATATACAGGAACATATTTTAAATATTTGTGTTCTTGGGTTGGAGAGGTGGCACAGTGGTTACTTCACTTGCCTGGAATGCGAAAGTACGTGGGTTCGAACCCTAGCACCACATACACAAGTAAGTGTCTGAGCAATGAAAGCAACATGAAAATCTAAATAAATTATTTTCTCTTTCTTTCTGTCTCTCACTGTTCCTCTCTCTTTAAAAAAAAATTGTGTTCCTAAATGTGTTGTTTTTGCGGGTAAATGGTGCAAATAGAATCAGTAGAATACCACCTGTATGTGAGATTGTCATGTATGTCTGTAAGAGAGATGAAAATATAAAAACAATAATTGTCAGAAGGATTTTTTTACTTTGAGGTTAAAAATAAAAATTGTATATTAAACTATTGTGTTCCTCCAAAATGTTCTGGTTTTTATTTATACTTTTTCAATATTGTTACATAAAACTCTCTGTTTAGTCTCCTGTTACTTTTGTCACCATCAGGTTTTATTCAGAAATTTTACATGTTTCTGTCATGTCAAAATTCTTAATGTTACTTTATATTCATTAGTAATAGACTGTATAATATTCATTCACGGTGAATGTTAGTTTTGAAAAACAGTATCTAATTCTTTTGATTTAGTTGTAGGGATTAACTGGCAACTGCAAGCTGGTGGGATGTGGCCGGAGGAGGTGAGTCGCTGTGGGCTTACCTTTGGGGCATATATTCTGTATCTGGGGTGAAGTTTCTCTCTTTGCTCTGCTTCTATATATGACACCTTGAGTGCAAGGTGGTTCTGGAGCCATGCCTGCCATGATATTCAGCGTCACTTGGAGCCCTGAGGAATGGAGTCATACTTCTCCAGACATAGACTTTTGAAACTGTGAGCCTCTAAATAAAACTTTTCCTCCTAAAAATAGTCTTGTCAGGTTCTTGTATCATAGCAGTGAATTACTGACTAAAACAAAAATTGGTACTGAGAAATGGGGTCATTGCTGTGACTAACCTGACTATGTGGTTCAGAAACTTTTGGAGCTTTCTGAAACCTGTGGGAGGAAGCTGGAAATGTGTTACTTGTTGTAAGGACAGCTTAGTGGGGGATTCTGGTGGGAGCTCAGGGGACCAGAATGCCAAACGGACTGTGCTGAGGAAAGACAGGGATCAAGAGGCCCCTATTGGAAATTGGATTGGGCCGTTGCAGTTACGTTCTGGCTAACAAGTTGTCTGCATTTTGCCCATGTCCAGAGACTTTCTTTGAGCCTGGTTTTAAAAGTGACATTCTTCTTAATCTGGGGAAAGAAATTTCCAGGCAGCATACTATTCAGGTGGTGGCATGGGTATTGCTGGCAGCTTTTAGACAAGCTTATGGTGATATTCAGGACCAGAAAGCAGAGCAGAAAGATTTGAAAAGCTTGGACTTAAAAGGTGGGAGTAAAACTGGGGCCAAGGAAATGGCTGTTATTGAACACATTATAGCCATTAAAGAAGTGCTGAAGACTTTGCCTAGAGACAATAATAAAGACGGTGGAGGTCCTCACAGGAATTGAGAAAACCACACCCATCTCAAGCTCAATAGAGTAAAAATTCTTTTGAGAAGAGAGTAGTGGGGTGCGCTGCCTGCTCAGGGGGTCTAGGAAGGTTTTGCAATGAGCTCAGACACCCCGGCACTCGGCACTCGGAGGCTGCTGCAGCCAGGGTCTCTGGAGGCTTGGTTATTGCTGGAGATAGCAACAGACCATGGTAGCAAACACGTGGTGATGGTTCTGTAGGATTGTAGGGGGCTGTAGTTAGGAGAGCCTGGTGGCTTCCACCAAGATTTCAGAGGAAGGCCTGAGAGGCCAGGCAATGTTTTCCAGGATCGGAGTCCCTGGAAGAAGCCCCTGAGAAGGTAATGTGAGGAGGAAGCCAAAGCTGCAGTGGAGACCCCCAAGATTAAGAAATACCAGTACTTTGGAATAGCCACTGAGGAAAACCTTCTGAATTGAATGTAGATAAGCCAACAGAGAGGCCATGTGGACAGCAACCAGCAAGGGCATGGGGTGGAGCTACAAAGCCTTTTGTGCAAAACAACATGATGCTGAGGGAGAGAAAGCTAGGCAATCACTGTAGGTGGAATGATGTGGCTCAATAAGGAGGAAATTAGCTGATGGTCATTTTTTTCTGAGAGGATAAAGAGCATTCATCACCCTAAGAGCAAGCTGTGAGCATATCAGCTTCACATCCCCCTTCACTAACAAGGGTGGTCCAGACAGTAACTTCCCCTGTGCTGATAGCCCATAACCAAAGACTCTATCAGACCAGAATTTCACACCCACACCCCTAGGCACTGAGGAGGGAAGGCAATGATTATTCAAGGGAAGAGAATCTTAAAAAGGCCATGTTGCATCCCCTCTGTGAGTTCTCTGCTCCAAGACTCCCTTCTCCATGAGAAGTCTTTTCCTTCTATCCATTCTTACATAAACTCTTTTTGCTGCCCTGACCTCGGTATCCCTGGGTTTCATTCTTCAACTCCGAGAGGACATGAACCCAACATCCACACAACTGGCATCAATGCCGTATACTTCAGATGCTGGATGTGGAACTATAGGACTTCTATACCTAGCTGCATTTTGGACTTGTTTTGGTCCCATCCCTTCTTTGAATGTCCCTATTTATCTGAATGGAAATATTTCCTGATGGATATGGAAAATTACCAGAAATCAGTCCTGTGAGCCAGACAGTAAATCCCCTACTCACCTACTCACTGTTTTGAAATCTATTGACTTAAGCCCTTATTGAAATCTGTTGATTCAGAGCCATTAAAAGAAAAACCACACTTTACCAAAACTCCTATTTTAACCGGAAAACTCGAACCTTGGCCCTTTTCCCCTCTTTCCCTGTATATCTACCCTAAGCTGTAAGCAGCAGGTGGGTCCCAGACACCCTTGGGAGTCCCCTCTCCAGATTTCCCCTGAATATAACTGTGTTACTCTTGAGCCACCATTCTCCTCTGTTTCCTTCATTCATCTCTTACATAAAGGTGCTGAAACCCAGGACAGGAAGAAGGAGCTCTTATATTCCCTCTTGTCTCCCTCCTTCCAATTCTGCATTACTATTCATGTATCCTTCTTACCTCTCCTTCATACAAGATTTCAGATTCAGAGCTGCCAGTTCATGACCTGAAATTAGCCCCCTCCCAGGGTGAGATTTTTGCAGGTTTGTTGGTATGCCTATGGAGCAAGAGTTTTTCTGAGCTCTTTATTGGTGTCCTTTGGAAATCTCATTCTTGTCTCACCCCTCTTTCCACCTGACTAGACCTCCAGATCACAAACCTATTCTCCATTTTGTTCCCACATGCAACACCAGTCATACTCATCTCACTGGAGAGGTCAGACTCTGGGTTTCATGCAGAGGCACCCTGCTAGAGACTCCCTCATTCCCAGACCCTGGGGAGCCTCATCTTGGGACTGAGGTTGGGGATGCTCACTCACTGCCAAGTGATCTGGTTCTGCAAGGAGTCAACAAAGGATGCTCTGTTTCCTTCTGCCCCCTCCATCATGCCTCTCCATTACTCAATAGCTTGAATTCAGAATTTGGGACCTTTAATACAAAAATGCTAACAGATCTTCATAACTTCCTACAACAAAATGGTAAATGGTCTGAACTGGGACTGGTATTTCAAGGTTTTCACCAAAGATGGCTCCTCTGTGCCTTTCTTGTCCTCAACCCAGTCTCTCTCTCTCCCTCTGTCTCTCTCTCTCTCACAATGTCTATCTTTGTCTCTATCTCTCTTTCTTCTTCTTCTTCTTCTTCTTCTTCTTCTTCTTCTTCTTCTTCTTCTTCTTCTTTTTCTTCTCTCTCTCTCTCTCTCTCTCTCTCTCTCTCTTTCTCTCCATCTCCACCACTTTACCATCTGGCAGCTAAGGACCATTCATATTGCTGGAAATCACACTCACAACTTGTCAACCTACTGGGTGAGTGACTCCCCCAGACTCATCTGGATTCCTGGCTTTCTCTACACTAGAGTTCTTAGGGATCCTCCTCAATCCATCTTGTCTAGCATGGACCAGATTCGACCAAAACTTCCATGAGACACCCCCTTAGTGTACCTTCCCAAACATATCCAGACCCTGGGTCTCCAAGACACAATCAAACCTGATAGACTGGGTGTTACAACTAGAAAAGTCACTGGCCTAAAAATGGCACATTTGAATTACAAATTCACAGAGATCATTAAAAATTCTCCACCTTAATGGCAAATAAAGTTTCTCTATATCTAGGTCTCTACTCTATACCTCCACTCTGGTAGCTCTATTCCGGACCTTCCATCTGCCCAAACTGCTCAACTTTTCACATTCTTCTTGTCAATGAAAATCCCCTCAGGGCATCCCTCTCTTGGGATCCCTCCCTCTTCGAGAGTTCTGCTTCCTTTTTAGTGCTCTAAATCCTGTTAATTTGGTATGTCTGATACTGTATCCATAGATTTCATTCCTCAAATTTACAGAACAGAACCTATCCAGCTACACTCTGTGTTACATTTAAAGAATTCACCTGGAATCTTTCAAAGGGTAGGTGAAATAGACAATCGTTCTATCGTTTTTCTTCTAGGAGTTCTCTATTCCATTTTGTACCCTTTTTTCCTATCAAAAATACCTGGACCCCATCAGGCACATGGCTGCCATACTGAAGACTCAAGGTAAAGACTTTGCTGGAGTAAGACTTATCATTTGCTCTCTGCCTTAGTGGACAGAATGTTTATCTGATCTTGCTTCTATTTCCTTTCATGGAAATCCATTCAATAAAAATAAAAAACAAAAACTTGAGGTTGCTCTGAAGCACCCTAATTTTCTGGCCAGGGATAATCCCTGGTATTAATGCAGAGTCTCTAGAGATGGCCAAAAGTCAATCAATTGCACATGGAAGCTCCTTCTCCACTTTAATCTCCTTTCCTGGCTTCTCACATGATGGTAGAGGGAGGGCCTCAGCAACTCCTTGGATAACAGGCTGAGATGATAACTTCTTAGCTTCATCTAAGGATTCCTAAAGTGAATTCTACCCATCAATCTACCAGTAAGTGAACCACCACCTTCTCTTTCTCTTTCTTTATCTTGCAGCAACCTCCCCCAATGTTAGGGTACAGAGAGATGTGAATGGTGGGAACACCAGGATAAGAGTAAAACTCTATCAAATGGGCCCACTATGCTAACCCACATGCTCTCCTTTCCAAAAAGAAACTTAGCTACAGGGGAGTCTGTGTGATCTAAATGACCAGGTTGCTATATTCTTAGCAACCTATTATCTGCGGAGGAAATGTAGCCCAAAATAAAGTTAGTAAGAGGAATCCAAGTTACCCTGAAGAAGAAGACTTTTGAGATCAGATCCTGAAACTCAGGGAAATAAGGATAACTCTTCCTAATCAGAATCCAATTAGAACAGGTCAGTATGGGCCAAAGTGACCTACAGGTGCCATGGCAGTAAGTACTTGAAAGTCTGATATCATCTTTTGTCAGTCCAAAGTTGGGCAGGACTCTTTCTATAAACTTCTCTGGAATTCCGGCTAAAACTGGACGTGTAGGAGAGGCAATATCTGAATATCTTTTATCTCAAGAAACACTATTTGAATCTTTTAAACATGTTTTTATATAAATTGTTGATAAATGGTGAAAAGAGTTTAAGATTGTTTTGTTTCTGAATCTTCACCAAAAGCAATATTACTAAGAGTTAAAAGTATAACAGGTGTAATTCTAAATACAAAGAGTACAAAAAGTTCCAGCCCTGTTTCAATTGAATCATTGTAAATAGCATAAAATATTTTATTGTATTAAGAGGGGTAATTTAAAAAGTCAGACATATTATAAGGATTGTGCTCAGCAACTAGGGAAGAGATAAAAATGGTTATATATATATATATGGAAACATACTTTTGTATGGGAATTAGAATAAAAGAAATATTTATGGATGAAAAATTATAGAGTGTCTAAGTAAGTTGCAGGTCTGTGAGGATAAATCTCAAAAGACTATGTGTGATTAAATTGAACATAATTGGCACAATCAGTTAAAGTGATTTAAGATTTCTCTTAAGGTCAAATAAGCATTCAAATTTTGTCTAAATTTAATGTAAAAGTTTATGCAAACTGATTATGTTTCTACTCTTAATTCCATTTTGTATTTTCCTTGTAAAACTTTATAACTCTTTCCTATTAGTGTTGGCAGAAGTACTATTTCTTTTTTTCTTATTTTTTAAAGAGAGAAGGACAGTGAGAGAGAGAGAGAAAGAGGCAGAGTGAATCAATTTTTATTGAGTTTTTTACATGGCTTTTATTGCTCTGATACTTAGTTGTGTACGTGGGTGCTGGAGTTTGAACCCATGGGCTTGTGCATGCCGGGCAAGCACCATAACTGCTGAACCACCGCTCCAGTCCCAGAAGTACTACTTCTAACAGAAAAATTCCACTTAAGTACACACCATCACCTACAGTACCAATAAGATATAATACTAACTTCAAGTAATATTACTGACCAAATTAAACAAAAGAGATAACTATAAAACTGTACACATTAAAATTAAAGCCCAGCAATACCACTTTAAGACAAGAGAAACTGGCCTGCTGGATTTTTAATACCAAAACAAGGATACCAAAGTGAAGGAAGCTAAAAAGTTAAGGAAAAAGTCAATATTTTGGCCCTTGCCCTGTTTGGTCAGCTCAAACTCAGGGGACAATGGGACATCTTTAAGCCAACCAGTACACAGTCTGAAAAGAGGGCAGTCA
This sequence comes from Aplodontia rufa, assembly GCA_004027875.1. Classification (NCBI taxonomy): domain Eukaryota; kingdom Metazoa; phylum Chordata; class Mammalia; order Rodentia; family Aplodontiidae; genus Aplodontia; species Aplodontia rufa. The sequence continues at coordinate 1,628 of PVKS010002659.1, read as the reverse complement.
TTGGAAAGGAAATGTCCCTAATGCTTCCAAAGGAAGCCACCTGTGGCCAGCAAGACCCTGACCCATCCTGGCAGATGCCACCACTGGTAGAGGTGAGAAGGTTGAGGTGAGATGATTGGTTCAGAAAAGTTCATTCATTTCTGGAGACTGGAATTAACCCTAGGTTTGGGTGAAAGATAGTCAAATTCAAGTAATAGATCCACCAAAGGTGCAGCAATACATAATTTAGGGCAACCATAGATATGTGGTAGGGGGTGATTTGGGGGAGGAGAATGGAAGGGACAATAGAGAGGGATCTAGGGAGACCAACTGACAATGTAGAAAACTCTTTACCCTCTTGAGAATCCAAGTAATACTTATGCAATCATTTAATTCCGGAAAAGTCACAATCTAAACATTTATATCACTTGTAGGGGCAAAATATAGAAAAACCAAGAGACAGAAGTGTGGGTGATGTGGTGCTAATTCTGGTTTAAGAACAAATGCATATCATACTGTTACTTTATATGCATTTATGATTGGATAATAACTCCTTAATTAAAAAATATATAAAAAAGTAAAACAAAACTGAGATGAATGAAAAAAAAAGTCTTAACCTCATCAGTGAACTAATCCCCTTAAAGGGATTAACTGGTACCTTGGGCTGGTGGGGTGTGGCTGGATGAGGTGGGTCATATTCAGTATCTGATGTGGAGTTTTGCTCTCTGCTCTGCTTCTAGGTGTAACACCTTGAGCTTCCTGCTTCCTGGGGTCAAGATTGCCATGATGTACATACAGCCTTACCTCGAGCCCTGAGGAATGGAGCCAGCCTTCTCCAGACTTAGACCTTTAAAATTCTGAGCCCCTAAAAAAACCTCTTCCTGCTAAAATTATTCTTGCCAGGTCCTTTAGTCACTGCAGTGAATGGCTGATTAAAGCAGATGCTGTTTGTTACTGTTATTTGTGGTAATTCTATCCTGCAACAGCATCCCAGATCTTCTTATGTCGCACCTCGGGGGTCCCCAAGGGCGGACCAGCTGAACCATCCCCTAGAGCCGAGCAGAACGGTGAGTGCAGGGACCGGGCTCTCCCTGGACTCTCTTCAGTGGCAGCCCCCTCTGCCTGGCCGGGGAAAATGTATCAGTAGCACGGAGTTGGTGGCAGCTCAAAATCCGTTTATTACCAAGGCACACGGGTTTTTATAGGGAGGGGAGACAGCCAAGGAACCAATAGTAACCCTTCTAAGGGAGTTGCCAGGGGTTATGCACATTTCAAGTACAGACAAACAACTAGGGAACAGCCTATGGTTAGCGCATTCCAAATCCACCCCATCTTCTTTTGCATGACAATTAGCAAGCTTGACAAAGCACTACCTAGCAGCCCTTCCTGAAGGAACTTATGCAAATAGTAACAAGATCACTCTAGGGCAACTGATGAAATGGAGAGAAGGTCAGACCCCAACACAACAAAGCACAATCTAGCCTGAAGGAGCTTATGCAGATAGTAACAAGATCAAAGGAGGGCCGCTGATGAAATGGAGTGAAGGTAAGACCCCAACATTCTTACTCCTCACTCTAACTGAATGTCCATAGGTCAATCTCTCTCCATCCTTCCTGCCCCAACTTCCCAGGGCCTCTGATGTCCATCAT
>PVKS010002658.1:73880-115130 GCA_004027875.1 Aplodontia rufa | reverse complement strand
TGAAAAAAGATAGCATATATAAGGGACAAACTCAACCCCAGGATGAGCCCTTTGCTCCCTTCCCCACCTGAGGGAAGTCTGCCCTGTTCTCTCTCTTCTTAAATAAACTCTGTTTACTCTGCTTGCCTCGGTGTCCCTCGGTTTCATTCTTCGACTCCGAGAGGACACGAACCCGACATCCACATCACCAGCGTCAATAGTACTCAGTGGCCAGTGCTGGCCAGCAGTGTGCTTCAGTTCTGGGGCCCACTGTGGTTTGAGTTTGTACATTTGTACCTTGTGTATGAAGATGGCTGACTTGGAATGACAGCATTCCATTGTCTGAAGATGATGCTCAGTAGAAATGCTCAAAGCCAAAGCTGTGAAGAAATTTAGGGATCACCTTTACCAGCCCTCTACCTTCTGATAGGCCTGCACATCCAGGAGAACAATATCTCAAAGGATGCCACTAAACAATCTGGAGTTCTCCCGGCAGCCTTAGGAAGTAGGCCCTGTAGGGATTAGCAAGCTCATGTTGAGGAAGAGACTATCAAGGCTCTGGGGAGTAATGCCGTGCTTTAATTCTCCCAGCTCAGATCTCCTGAACAATAGGTGAAAGCAATAGGTAAAGATCGAGGCTTCATCCTATCTCCCTGCTCTAGGTATTGAAGAGAATCAAGAGTTTACCCAGAGAGGGTAAACTTGGCCACCCACAAATAGTGAATTTGAGACAGAACCAGGACCAGCCCCTAAACCTGCTGATTGCTGGACCCGGATCTCTCAAATGCATCTAAGGGAGAGGTCTCCTCCCACCCACCATATGTAAGAATCTTGAAACCCCTCCCAAAGCATTTCCCCTAAGTCTTTGGAAATTGTCTGCTTCCTCCCAGGTTCTTTTTCCAGCTAAGCTTTCAATTCTTTCCCACTGCTTCTAATTTTAAAGGAGGTGGCTCTTCTAGCTTTGCAGTTACACTGGGACCGAACACATAGTAAGTGCTTAGTAAATGTTTGTCCTATAAAGATCGAAATGAACAAGACAACATGACAGTAGCCTGCCTGGGGAAGCATGAGCACCCATTTTAACACTCAGCAAAACCCCAGAGAACTGCTGCTAACATGTATGCCTACTGGGAGATGTGTGCAAGAACTACATAGGTGCACTCTGGTATAACAGAATATGTAAAACTGCCGAATGTTCACGATTGGGAGAACAAATAAGATAGTACGCATTTGTACAAAGAATACCATACAGCAGTGAAAGTACGTGAATGTCAGTGCATGTGGTCACACGTACAGGTCTCACAATGACAGTTCTGGGTGATGAAGTGAGTTGCTAAGTGTACACAATACCACTAGCATAAAGCTTTGAATATATGAAAGTTACCAGGGTGGCTACCTTGGGAAGGGAAAGAAGGACATGAGAGGAGGTATATAGAGGACTCCAGCTATATTTGTCTTGTTTCTGAGGCTGAATGATGGTAAAGGGTGTTTTGTATTATCCTTTATGTCTTTCTGTGTGTCTGACATATTTCTTTATAAGAGCAAATAATTAATGGATTATTTGCTGAATAAATAAATGGATTAATTTTTAGAAAGTATAAATCAAAACTGCATCCTCTTTCTGTAATTTTCACAGTTCTTACCCACCCTTTACTGTCTTTAAACCACATTTGTCTTATGTTCTATAGATGCTATAACTCACAGTAGAAATTATTTAAAGGGAAAATATGTAAAAGGAAAGTTGCAGATTGTAAGGCAAGGAGAATATCTCCTTACTTGAAAGTTACTATGTAACTTGGAATTTCTTCCTTGGTGACCCATAAATACTGGTGGCTTCTGGGCCACATATGCCATTTTAGGACATACCAATAGAGATGGGCAGTTAGAACATTTTCATTATGTATAACCCGCAGTGAAGGAGATCCTGTTAATGCAGTGCTTCTATCTACCCATGCTTCAGAGTACACACTCATATTTAAAATAAAATAATGAATTGTTTACCAGAGAGTTATTTTAAGAAAACTGAAAGTAAGCAGTCATGTCTCTTCTATCATTTCCCTTCTATTGATTTAATTAAAGATTTTTTGAAACTAAGCATTTTAAGTTTTACAGATCAAATTTTGAGTTTCTTTGTTTTAAAAACATCATTTTTTTTTTTTCCAAAAGAGAAGCAGCCTAACTCTAAGCAATATCTTTCTGGATATGAATGATATTTTTGAAGAGTTAGAGCCAGTTTTTAATTGTCCATTGTTTCTGAAACTATTTTTAATTTCATTTGCTCTCTCCTAGGGAATGAAGGATGGCAGCTCGCCGTGCATTAAAAGCTGTTTTGGTAGATCTCAGTGGCACACTTCACATTGAAGATGCAGCTGTGCCAGGCGCACAGGAAGCTCTTAAAAGGCAAGCTATCCTGCAGGTTCAGCTGACAAATATGTTTGTAAGTGCCATTTTACCAAGGCAATCATTAGCTAAATGGATGGCCTTACGATGGCATTTCACCAGCCTTCCGTATATCCAGGAACTGCCTTGGGTTTAGCTGGAAGATGTATGCATTGTAATATTCTGCAGATATTGTTGTCTAAGCCATTGTTAGGTCGGGCCTTTTGCTCTAGTCCTTTTGTTCTTTCTAAGTAACAAATTCAGGAATGAAAACTCAAGATTCTAAAATGGGGAATAAATAGCATTGAAAAAGTCACAAATATATCCTAGAATCAAAATGAAACACAGCACACAGAGATTTTTCTGCCCCTTCCACCTTCACCTAAAATCTAACATTGAATATGCTCAAATAAAGTTGATTACAGGACTTGGAGTTTTATGCAAGCTGGGGATACACAGTAAAAGCATGTTTAAAGTGAACGGAATGTGTGTTTTCTTTTGGTTATCCTGGCAGAGGTGGGGGGAACCAACACAACAGAATAAAGAACTGGCACTAAGCATCTTCATTCTAAAAGAAAAAATTGGGTTTTCAAAACCAGCAATCCTTAGCATTTGGTGCCTATCACTTTCCAACTTTAAAATGTTCACTGTGTGCTGTTAGTCAGAAAATCTGATGTCAAGTATCACAGTGCCAGGTGTTCGGGCAGAAGATTGCACTCTCTCGGGGAACTTACTTTCCATTTGGAGAACCGCAGAGTATGAGCAGACTTGCTGTGTTAGTTTTGTAGATAGAGAAATGACAGGGTATTGGTTAAAACCAAAGAAACTCAGTTGCACAGCTGGGTTTTCTCTCAGTTGCTTGACATGGTCTTGCTCTGAAGTCAGGCATTCAGAAACTGGGATAGATATGTTGATGAGTCTGCTCCTACGGATGGAGCTCTTGCTGCTTTAAAAATGAGCTTTCTGCCCTGGATTGAAAGAAAAGTGTTTCTGGTGAGTAGTGCCATCTGTGAGTAGCTGTAAGCTGTGAGCCTGCCATTCTGCAGGGGAAGGAGCCTATACATTCTTCCGGTACTGATACCAGCAGCTTTCTCTCCCGGAGAAGTCACTGTACTGGTACTGCCAGTTTGGTTTCCATAGAAACAAACAGACTGAGGGAAGTTGAGGGACTAGTAAAGCAAAAAGTTTTTTTTTTTTTTTTAAAGAAACTCATTAAAAATCATGTGGTTATTTCATACTTACTCATTTTTAGGATAATAACTGTGTTGAAGTAATCAATTTCTTTTGTGAGATAAACTACCAAATTTATTGTTTTGCAGAAAGCTACCACACAGATGTTATAGAGGTAATCACGATTATAGTGAATTATTTAATCACATAAATTTATTGGGTGAATACATGGAAATCTCTTTTCCATTTTATTTGCGTGCTTGTTTTAAATTGTGGTTAGTGTTTTCATGCCTAATGGCTTTTAGGGGCAGGCATAAAATAAAAAGCAACAGGATATTAATACAGAATTCCAAATTATAACTAAATTAAAATTTATTTTTTTGATTTTTGAGTTAAAAAAACTAAAATCAAGGAAACTATTTTTTAAAGAAGACTGAACTTTCATGAATTCTTTCTCTAATATCATGCCAGTTTATTTCAAAAGCGGGTCATGGAATGAAATCAGTCTTGCACGTAAGTTGTTCAAGGGGAGAAACCATTTTGATATTTTAAAAAAGGAGTATCTGTTTGAGCTATCTAGTAGTTTTTGTTTGTAAACTTAGACTCTTTAGGGCTTAGCCAATCTTTAGTAACACTCTGGGGCATCCTCTTATTTTAGTAGTCATCAGACACAGCAGATTCCTGTCTCAGCCATTCTACTCCTTAGTGGTATAAAGCTAGCAAACCACTTAACTTCTAAAGCCTCAGTTTTCTCATCTTTGAGAAGGCTGCACCAGGAGATAATCGCTAAAATAATTTTTACCTCTTACATTCTGTGAGTGCAGTGGTATTTTCCCTTGTTTACTAAACTTTGCAGTCAAGACAATATACAGAAGGCCTCAGAAAAGGTAGAAGTAGCCTTTTCAGTTTGACTTTGCAGGTTTTGGAAGTGATAACTGCCCACAAGGTGTAATAATTTATAAGCATTCTAGGCAAAAGAAAAGAAAAAGACTTTTTGTCCGTAAAATAATAACTTATCCTTTATCTTCTAACTTTTGGTGCAGTTCTACCAAATTAGGTTTTACGGGACTAAGATGTTAAAGCTTCCCATTGACTTCTTAATTTTCCTTCTCTAGGTTACGTGGTTCTTCTCTGTTAGTTAGGTTTGTGACCAATACAACCAAAGAAAGCAAGCAAGATCTACTGGAAAGGTTGAAAAAACTGGAGTTTGACATCTCTGAAGATGAAATATTCACATCTCTGACTGCAGCCAGAAGTTTAGTAGAACAGAAGCAAGTCAGGCCCATGCTGCTGGTTGACGATCGGGCATTACCTGATTTCAAAGGTAGGAGAAAGTTGGAAAGATTTAAAAATGAGTCTTTCATACCTACTTATTATTCATCGTAAGTGGTGTTTATTCTGTTTTCCTCACTATTGTTATTGCAGTGGTCAACAGTGCTGATAGGAGTTTAAATCTGAATTGGTGTTTCTTAAACCTTTTTTGACCATACCTATAACTTAAGGGAAACACATTACATAATAACCCCAGTAAATGTGTGTATGTGTGTTTACATGTTAAATAATACTATATGAGATACGTTGTATTTTCTACTTGACTTACTTATTTGTTTGACTTTGATGCCACTCACAGTCCTCAAAATTTATTTCATGTTTAATGTATCATGACCCCCAGTTTGAAAAAAAACACAGGTCAGAATTATTTTGAGTCTTATAACCTTCAATCCAGAAGCCACTTTCTAAATTTGATTAAACAGGTAAACCAAGATCTCATCATTTAAAAATAGATGTCATACAGGATGGGGCAGAGATTTTACAATGAATGTGAAGTATTTTTTAACCAAGAAAAGATAAAATTACTTGTAAAAAAATTAACAGACTGGAAAAATGACATAGTTCTATGAAGCTTTGCCACATTGCTTCTTTTTTTGTAGGTGATACTTGAAGTGGAATGACACAATACAGAAAAATAGATATGAATATAGTCACTAAAAAACCATGTGATAACTTTACAAATAATGATTAGAGAAGCTTAGTGTGGATATGCAGTGGGGTAGGAACTCAAACTTGTTTTAATGGTAAATATACCAGCGCATCATAAGTTCCTTCTACAATGTAGAAGGAACTAAGTACTAATGAGAATATAAAATAATACAATTCCTATTGAGAGGAATTTGGCAGTAGCTAACAGAATTCCACATTAATCAGTGCTTGTAGGGCTCTTGTCTCCGAGATATAGTTACAAAGCTGTACAATGATATGAACAAGGTTATTCATTATAGCTTTATTTATAATAACAAAAGACTGGTAACAATTCGAATTTTCATTAGAAGGGACTGGTTGAATAAACTGATAGACACAAAATGGGATACTTTGTAGCTGAAAAATAAGAAGTGACAAAAAGTTCCCTGTCCTGAAAAGGAATGATCCTCATAGGATATGTGTAGGAATATGAGAAGGAAATTGAAAATACATATGTGTTTATCCTTTGAAGTCAAAGTAGGATAAATGAAAAACTAATAAAAATGGTTACCTATAGGGAAGGGAGGGAAGCAGGTGGGATCAGAAGAACCTTATGTAAAATGAACTTAACTCCGTATTAAGTTGGCGATGTAACAACTAAGAAAAAAATTGTCATAGGACTTGACAGTATTTTGACTTGTTCATTCATTTTGGGATAAGTTTTTAAGGACAAAAGAACTAAAAAGAAAGCCTAAACTGTGTTCAGTAGTCTTATTTTTTATTAAATTATAGATGTGGATAAAACAAAGTAGGAACTGTTAGTTTTGTTAGGACTCAGGGCCTTTGTGGGATGCATTTTTTTTTTTTTTTAAGAGAGAGGGACAGTGAGAGAGACAAAGAAAGAGAGAAACAACTTTATTTAGTTTTTCACAAAGCCTTAGTTGCTCCAACACTCAGTTGTGTACGTGGTGCTGGGGTTTGAACCCGGGTCCTTCTGCTTGCCAGGCAAGCGCCGAAACCGCTGAGCCACCACTCCAGCCCTGTGGGATGCAGTTTAACATGCCAAGTGTTGAGACATTTTGAGACATTTGGGGAAATTCAAAAGTGGACTAAGATTGGGTAATATTAAAAAGTTATTGATTTTTTCTTATAATAATGTTAAGGTTTAAAAAAATTTAAAATTTTATTTTTAGTTTTTAATAATATGATATGTATATATTCTTAAATTAGATTTACCACCTAGATCCCACCATATTCTCCCACCCTTACCCCTCCCCACCTACCCTCTCCTCCCTCCTTCCCGATACATATCTATGAATGCCCTGGGTTGTGTGTTACTACATCTTTGCTGGGTCTAATACCTTTCACATAGGCCTGGGTCAAGCTCCACCTCCACAGATGAGTGAAGATATTTGACCCTTGACTCTCTGGGTTAGGCTAACTTTGCTCAACATGATTTCTTCCATCACTATCCATTTACCTTTAAAGACTGCAATATCACTGTTTCTAATTGCTGAGTAGAATTCTGTGATTGATAAATATATATGAATATATATATATATATTCATTCACAGTTTTTGGATCCATTCATCCAGTGAGGGACATCTGGGTTGGTTCCATAATTTAACTATTGTAAATTGAACTACTATGAACATGGATTTTGCTATGTTGCTACAATGTGCTGATTCCAGCGCCCCTGGAAAAATACCCAGGAGAGGGATAGCTGGATCATATGGTGGTTTCATCCCTAATTTTTTGAAGATTCTCCACACTACTTTCCATAGCAGCTGTACTAGTCTGCAGTTCCACCAACAGTGTGCTAGTGTTCCTATCTTTCCACAATCCCTCCAACATCTATTATTGTTTATTTTCTTCATTTTTGCCAATCTTATTGGCGTGAGATGATATCTTAATGTAGTTTTCATTTGCGTTTCTCTGATTACTAGTGATTTAGAGCACTTTCTCATGTATTCATTGGCTTGATCAATGTCCTCTGTTGAGAAGTTTCTATTTAGCTCTTTGGCCCATTTATTGATTAGGTTGTTCATGTTTTTGAAGTTGAGATTTTTGAGGATTTTGTAAATTCTGGATATTAGTCACCTGTCAGAAGAATCACAGGCCATGATTCTGTCCCATTCTATAGGAAGTCTCTTGACAATTTTGATCATTTCCTTGGCTGTGCAAAAGCTTTTTAGTTTTATGACATCCCATTCACTGATTTTTTTACTTTACTTCTTTCACTTTAGGAGGCATGTTGAGAAAGTCTTTGAGAAAGTCTTTGCCTACTCCCAAATGCTGGAGTGTTGGTCCTAACTTTTATTACAGCAGTTGCAAGGTAGATGGTTTAATTCCTAATTCCTTGATCCATTTTGATTTGATTTTTGTGCAAGGTGAAAGATAAGGGTCTAATTTCAACTTTCCACAACGGGCTGTCCAGTTTATCCAGCACCATTTGTTGAATAGGCTGTCTCTCCTCCATGTTATATTTTTGTCCCCCTTTGTCAAAGATCACTTGTAGATTTGTTTCAGGCTCTTCTATTCTATTCCATTGGTCTTCATTCCTATCTTGATACCAGTACCATGCTGTTTTTGTTACTACAGCTCTATAGCGTAGTTTTAGATCTAGTATAGCAAAACCACCTCTTTGGTCTTTCTTGCTTAGTAATGTTTTGGCTATTCTGGATTTCATATTGTTCCAAATGAATTTGAGAATTGCTTTTTCTGTAAAGAATGACATTGATATCTTGATGGAGATTGTGTTGAATCTATACTGAGCTTTTGACAGAATGGCCATTTTTATTATATTAATTCTGCCTAACCAAGAGCATGGAACGTCTTTCCATCTTCTTAGGTCATGTTGGGTTTTATTCTTCAATGTCCGATAATTTTTGTTGTAGAGGTCTTTGAATTCTACAACTTCTACAATTAATCTAACAAGATTAATTTCCAAGTGTTTTATTCCTTTTGAGGATATTGTGAATGACTGATTTCCTAATTTCTTCTGCCCCATTATTGTTGGTATATAGGAAAGCTATTGATTTATGGGTGTTGATGCTATAGGCTGCGACTTTGCTAAATCTGTTTATAAGTTCAAGCAGTTTTCTGGTGGTGTTTTTCGATCTTCCAGATAAAGGATCATATTGTCAGCGAAAAGGGAGAGTTTGACTTCTTCTCTTCCTATTATTATCCCTTTGATTTCTTTCTCTTGCCTTGTTGCTCTGGCTAGGGTCTCAAGAACTATACTGAATAAAAGTGGTGAAAGTGGACAGCCTTGTCTTGTTCCAAAGTTTAGTGGAAATGCTTTCAGCTTTTCTCCATTTAGTATTATACTAACTGAGGGTTTGGCATGTATAGCCTTTACATAGTTTAGATAGCTTCCTTTGATCCCTATCTTCTATAGAGTTTTGATCATAAAAGGGTGCTAAATTTTATCAAAGGCCTTTTCTGCATCAATTGAGATGATCGTATGGTTTTTGTCCTTAATTCCGTTTAAGTGATGAATTACATTAATTTCTTTGTGTATGTTGAACCAGCCCTGCATACCTGGAATGAAGCCCACTTGATCATGATGAATTATCTTCTTGATATGTTTTTAAATATAGTTTTCTAGAACTTTATTAAGGATTCTTATGTCCAGGTTCATCAGGGATATTGGTCTGTAGTTTTCTTTTTTTGATGTGTCCTTGTTGGGTTTTGGTATCAGAGTTATGGGTGCTTCATTAAAAAGTGTTTGGGAGAGTTCCCTCCTTTTCAATTTTGTGGAATAGCTTAATAAGGAGAGGTGTTAGCTCCTCCTCAAAAGTGTGGTAAAACTCAGATGGGAAACCATCAGGTCCTGGGCTTTTCTCCTTTGGTAGACTTTTAATTGCTGTATGGATTTCAGTGCCTGCTTTTGGGCTGTTTAAGAATTCAGTATCAACCTATGTCAATTTAGGGATGTTGCATGTGTCTAGAAATTTGTCCATGTCTTCAATATTGTCTAATTTAGAGGAGTATAGTTTTTCGAAATATGATATTATAATTCGTTAGATTTCCATGTGGTCAGTGGTAATTGCTCCCTTTTCATTGATGATTTTATTAATTTGCCTCATTTTTCTCCTTCTTTTAGTGAGATTGGCTAAGGTTCTATCTATTTATTTTTTCAATGTACCAGCTCTTTGTTTCATCAGTTCTTTTTATTGTGGTGTTTTTGTTGTTGTTCTAATTTCATTGATTTCAGCTCTGATCTTGAATATTTCCTGACTTCTGCTGGCTTTGGGGTTATATTGTTCTTCATTTTGAAGGGCTTTGCGATGGAGCATAAGTTTATTTATTTGGGATTTCTCTTGATTTTTAATGTGGGCACTCAGTGCTTTAAATTTTCCTCTTAGGAATGCTTTCATGCTGTCCCCAGGGTTTCAATATGTTGTGTCATTCTCATTCTCTTCCAAGAATTTTTTGATATCTGCTCTCATGTGTTCTTGGATCCATTGTTCATTCAGTCTCTGTGAATATTTGTGTTTTCTGTTATGATTTTTGCTGTTGATTGCTAGAGTCATGGCGTTATGGTCTGATAGGATACACAGTATAATATCTACTTTTATATATTTGCTGAGATTTCCTTTGTGAACCAGAATATGATCTATTTTGGAGAAGGATCCATGTGCTGCTGAGAAGAAGGTATATTCCACTGATTTGGGGTAGAATATCCTATATATGTCTGTTAAGTCCATTTGATTTACAGAGTTGTTTAGGCTAGAGATTTCTTTATTGATTTTTTTGTTTTGATGATTTGTCTACTGGTGACAGAGGAGTGTTGAACTCTCCCAATATTATTGTGTTGAGGTCCACAAGTGGTTTTATGTGATGAAGTAATGTATTCACATAGTTGGGAGCACTGTTATTTGGAGAGTATGTATTTACTATGGTTATTTCTTCCTGTTGTATTGTTCCCTTTACTAGTAAGTAGTGGCCTTCTTTATCTCTTCTGATTAGTTTATGTTTGAAATCTACTTTGTCGGATATAAGTATTGCGATACCGGCTTGCATTCTTGGGCTGTACTCGTGATAGATTTTTTTCTCATCCTTTCACCCTTAATCTGTGAATGTCTTTGACTGTTAGGTGGATTTCTTGTAAGCTGTGTATTGTTGGGTTTTGTTTTTTGATCCAGTCTGCTAGTCTGTGTCTTTTGAGTGGTGCATTTAGACCATTCACATTCGGTGTTAGAATAAAAGTGTGGCTGTGGTTCATAGTCATTGCGTATTAATAGTAAGTTCCTTGCTGTCTTGGTTGGCTATTGATAGAATGTACTTTTATTGAATTTCCTCTGTCGGTTTTGGGTATTGATTTACTTGTTCTTCTATCTGGAGCATATCTTTGAGAATTCTTTGTAAGGCAAGTTTTCTGTTCACAAATGCTGCCAGTTTGATCTCATCATGAAAAGTTCATATTTCCCCATCAATATTGAAGCTGAGTTTTGCTCGGTATAGTATTCTTGGCTGCATGTTGTGGATATTCAGGCATTGAAAGATTTCTTTCCATGATCTTCTTGCTTCCAGAGTCTGGGTTGAAAAGTCAGGTAATTCTTATTGGTTTGCCTCTGAATATGATTTGGCATTTCTCCCTTGTTGCTTTTAATATTCTTTCCTTGGTATCCCTGTTGTACATTTTGAATATGATGTGTCTTGGTGAGTTTCTCATTTGGTTAGGACTACTGGGTGTCCTGTAAGCTTCCTGGATGAGCTTATCTGATTCTATTTTTATATGAGAAAAGTTTTAACAATTTCCTTGAGGATGTTCCTCGGACCATTCATTTATGATTCTGATCACGTTCTTTCAGTTGTTTTTCTTTTTGTAGTCAGTGTGCTCAAGCTTGCTCAGCCTGTGCTCATTGACAGAAGTTCTTTCTTCAATAGCAGTGGTTCTATTTTCAACAGAAGTTAGTCTTTTATTAAATTCTTCCATGGTCCCTCTCAGGTCATTGACTGCAGATTTTAGCTCTGTTACTTCCTGTTTGAGTATGTCTGTTTCTTTAATGATAGAGTTTCTCAACTCTTGAGTTTTCTCATTTATTCCCTTCATTAGCTCTTTTAGTTCATTTTTCCTTTTTATAATCAGATCATTGATTTGTTCTAGATTTTCCTCCCAGTCCCTGGCTGTGGATTCCTTGCTAGGGGAGTTGTGGGTTTGAGGTGAACCCCTTCTAGTTTGAATCTTCATCCTTGAAAAGCTTCTTCTAGATTTTTGAATTAGGGATCCCTGTGTGGAAGCAAGGCAAGTCTCTGGGTTCTTCTTCCTTATACGTCAAGGGTTGGGTCAGACACCACCTCTCTGATGACCACTTCCTTCCAGAAAGCTCTTTCTGCCTGGAGCCTTGTTTTGTTGCAGCTTTTGGATTAAGGTTCCAGGACTCGGACTTGGCACTTAGTGGGGTTGCTGGGCAGTCCCCTGTGTTGTTAAAACTAAGCAGTAGAGGTATGTCACTTGGGTGCTAGGGTCCCAGAGGTTTGGGGTGGGCCAGAATGGACCAACCTATGTGCTGCACTGGGATCTGAGATCTCTGGTGGTGGGATGGGCCCAATATATCTGGACTTGGCAGGTGTGTGTGACAGCTGGATGGTATCTGTGGGGTCCTTAGAGGTGTCTGGCTCGCCTGCTGTGGTGGGACCAGAGTCCTGGGCACACACAGGTGTGAGATGGGGCTTCTTCTCACTCCTTAAACTGAAGTGAATTCTTGTCCTGAGAGCTCTATCTGCTTGTTCTTCTTTGGGTCCTTGCTGTTGGATTGGGAGTTTTGTCCTGTCCCTTACTTGGGTTGGGGTATTGTCAGGAAAGTTGAGTTCAGAAGTCAAACCCCTAACCTGTGAACTGTTAGTGTCCCTTAAAATTTCCAGCTCCTCATGAGTCAATAGGAGATCATCAATGTGAACGACCAATGCATATGATAAACAGTATTAAATTGGTTATTTAGTACAGACTATATTACACTGTTAAATTCCACCTGTGGAATGAATGATAGTGTTAGTCAGCACTTTTGGTGACACTAGTATTTAACTGTCACCTATGTCAGGCTTCAAAGCATACAATAGTTTTTGAGTTTGGCATTCACAGCGGTAATGATTACATAGCATTAATGATGGGGGGGTCAATGGTATAAATAACTGGAAGCCTGAGAGAGAAGGGAATGTAAGAGAAATTTAGAGAGGAGATTGGGTTATCCAATCATGAACAGAGAGAAAGTAGAGGAGGTGAAGGATTTGCTAGAGGAAGAAAAAAGAAAAAACAAGCCCTGGAGGAAGAAAAGATAGATGTAGCAAAATAGAGGAAAGGTGAAAAAGATATTAATAAGATTTGGGTAATAGCATAAGAAAGGGTAGAAGCAAGCACAGGAAAATTTTGCAGATGGGGCGCAATTTTCTTCAAATACTAAATGAACTGACCAAAAATCCCACCTCTCAGCAGGAAAGACAAGGATAGACAGAAGAGACGGAGGGAAAAGAGAGAAGATGAAGAAAAAAAAAAACCCCAAAAAACAAAAGAACAGGGAAAGACAACTGAAAAAACCCTGACAAAGACAAAATGAAACAAAAACCAAAACACAAAAGCAAAACAAAACAGCTAGTATTTTTATATGTCCACGGACCTATCAACTTTTCCAGTTGGCACTCAACTATATTTCAAAAACAGGAAAGAAAAAAGAAAAAGAATTAAAAATTCTTGATGAAAACTTGGAACTGAGGTTGTCTCTGTACACTTTGGGAGCAGATGTTCACTGTTCGCCTGAGTTTTGGTAGCAGGGTCTTGGACTGTAATTACGTGATCTCAAGTAGAGGACTGGTTGTCCTCAGACTCCTGGGATTTCTAGGTATAGATTTCCGGGAAGAGATCAGATCAAGGAATACCCTGAGGGCTGGCCTTAGCCAGCCTCCCTGGGGATCTGAAACTCAGGAGTCTTAAGGCTTTTATGCACAGGGTGTTGAAATGCTTTCAATGCTCCCTCTGCTGGTTGCACTCCTGGTCCTCCAGGGTTTTTGAGCTCAGGCTGAGGACTCTTAAGAGTTTAGCTTATCATGTGAGCCTTCTGGCTAGGGTGGGGATGGACACAAAACCGAAGCCCCCTAAGCAAAGTGAGGACTGGGCCTGTCCCACACCTCCTCTTCCCTGTTCAGCCTGTGAACTATGGCTGGCTCCAGGTGCAGTGGCGGAGTAGCCTACTCTGAGCTCCTGACTCGCTCCGACAGGGCAGTCTGTT
Source organism: Aplodontia rufa (assembly GCA_004027875.1). Classification (NCBI taxonomy): domain Eukaryota; kingdom Metazoa; phylum Chordata; class Mammalia; order Rodentia; family Aplodontiidae; genus Aplodontia; species Aplodontia rufa. The sequence continues at coordinate 101,412 of PVKS010002658.1, read as the reverse complement.
CCAAAAGACTCCTTTATGCAGGCATCTGCAAGACACTGTTCTCCACTTATGCAGTGGAGGTGCAGTAGGGGTGTGTCTGATTGAGCCCAATGCATGATTTCTTATAGAATGCAGATCAGATCCCATGTTATGGTTTGGTTCCTCCCCCACTCCCTTGCTGATTGGGAGTGATGGCGGTTGTAGCTGCAGCTGCTGTGTCCTGGCTGGGACAGATGTAATCCCTCTTTTCCACTTGCTGCACCCAACTCTGATCATCCAAAAACCTGCTGTAACTAGTGCTGTGTTCCAGTGATGATTTTTCCCCAAATGCACCTCGTAGCGGTGGAGCTGTCCTAGAGTTTTTTCATCTGATCACAGAGCCAAGTGAGGAGCAGCCTTCCTGCAGCTTGCCATCTTGGAACTCCCATGATTTTATTGATTAAAGATACATACTGAAGTGTGAAGGAGTAAAACGACATAATATCTGGTATTATTTAGAAATCCTTCCAAAAACAATGTAGGGGATGATTTGCAAACATTGATGATTGCAAAAATTGGGTGTTGGGTGGTAAATTAGGAATTATAATATTAGTCTCTCTTATGTATTTTTGGAAATGTCCGTGACAAACAAACAAAATGCCTTTTGGGTGACCCACTGAACTGCCGAGGACAACTAGAGAGAGAGTCTTTTTTTAAAAAAGAGAAAGAGAATCACTTTTATTCAGTTTTTCATGTGGCTTTCATTGCTCTGATACTTTGTTGTATGTGTGGTGCTGGGGTTTGAACCTGTGTCCTCACATGTGCCAGGTAAGCGCTGAAACTGCTGAGCCACCGTTCTAGTCCTAGAGTTAGTCTTGAGTGCTCTGCAACCCAGAACAATGTACACCATCATCCATAGAACTGGCAGGGTGCCACCGATGTTCCTGCCGAGCTGTGACTTCTGTAGATGGCCATGTCAGCCCTGTTGGCTCTGAAGCCTTGGATTCTGATAGAATCATTAGAGAGGAGGCTTTCCCTGTTTCCTTGTGTTACTAGCTCCCATTTTAAAGCATGGGGTGGAGGTTTCTGATTGGCAGAACCCCAGTCTTACAGCAGCACCCTTACCTGCAAGGGAGTGTAGAAAACCTCTGGTATCCTCAGCCTCTGCTATGAGAAGGTAAACCCCATCCCTCAGCAACCCACATGAGCTGGTGAGTTCCCTAATTATGAGGATGACATGAAAAAGTGGGCCGCCAAAAATATGGCCAGTGCCTCCTACAATCTACATCTTTGTTTCTGGTCAAGCTGAAGGGTTACAGGACAGTGTTTTAATCTGATTTTCTCTTATAACTTCAGGTAGTTAAGGAATGTTAAGATTCTAGCTGTTTCCACAGTTGAGCTAGAATTAGGACCTATATGCAAAACCCTTAGTCTGGTGGAAATCTTTATCATTCAGTCTAGGACTATACTGGCAGCTTTTTTGTTTTTGTTTGTTGTTGTTTTTGGGGGGGGGTACTGGGAATCAAATCCAGGAATGCTTAACCACTGAGTCACATTCTCAGCCCCTTTTTTTTGAGACAGGGTCTTGATAAGTTGTTTAGAGCCTCTCTAAGTTACTGAGACTGGCTTTGAACTTGGAATCCTCCTACCTCAGCCTCCTGAGCCCCTGGGATTACAGGTGTGGGTCACCATGCCCACCCGACTTGCAACATATTTATATACGTGAAAATAGCCAAGATAAATGGATTTTTGAAGGGAATGGAAATAACTTTGCCAGTATTGAATATCTTTAATATCTTTTCCTCAATGGTAGGTAAAGATAATAAGAATACACACACACAAAAACACTGTAGTTCTTACTATAGCCAACAATTTTAGTTTTTTTTTCTTATATTTTTCTTCAGTATTTTATTTGTCTTTTTTTAAATTAAAGAGTTGAGTTGTGGTACAATCATAAATGCGTATAAAGTAACAATATGCTGTTGTTGATCCTAAACCATAGTTACCCCACATCACCCACATCCCAGTCTCTTCTCTTGATTCTTCTATGCCCCTAAAATAGATAAAAATATTCATATATATATCTGTATACACACACACACACACATGTACAATGGAGTTCTACTCAGCTATTTGAAACAACGATATTGTGGCCTTTGAAGGTAAATGGAAGGCAATGGAAGAAATCATGCTGAGCAAAGTTAGCCAAACCCCAGAGAGTGAGTCAAGGGTCGAATGTTTTCCCTCATTTGTGGAGGCTGGAGCTAAACCCAGGGTTGGGTGAAAAGGTAGTCAAACTCATGCATTCTACCCAGCAAGGGCATAGCAACACATAACGTAGGGGTAGACTTTGGAGGAAGGAGGTGGAGGGGACGGAGAGAGAGAGGGAAGATAGGGAGGGATCTAGGGAGACAATCAGCAATGTAACGTTCTCTTTACCCTGCCCCCCAGAAGTCAAATAATACTTACACGATCATTTAATTCAGGAAAATTCAACAACTGTAGTTTATTCCTTCCACAAGCTTTAACCAATTTCTCAATACCTGCAACTAGTAAGGAGGGAATTGGAAGGCTTGATGAGTATCGGCAGGCAATAACAGGCAAACAGGAATTGGCATTTGGATAGTCCACAGAATTCTTAATCAGTCTTTATAAAACTGCGGTGGGCAGTGTGTTTGATGGATTGTCATATCTGAGGTCCTGTTACCGGGTGCCAAGGCCTTACAGCACGTTTAATTATGAAATAATGTGTGTGAAACTAAAGGTAGACCAGGCCTAGTGTTTAGAACGTAGAGTCTGCAGCGCTTTCCGCGCTCATCGGGAACGTGCTGCCCGCAACTGTCAATTAGAAAGTCTCATTTCCCTCGCTGTTTAGCTTCTCAGTTCCTCATCAGTTGCTATTGATCACAGGGAACTCATGGCTGTTGTTGATGGCAATCAGTAAAGTATTTTGAAGTTAGAAGTTAACTTGTTTGAGAACATCAAGTTAGTTTCAAGTCGGTTACAGAGTAGCTGTACGACCATATACAAGCAATGTGGAAAAACTAGCAACGCTTTTCACCCCATCTACATTTCTTTCTCACCTCCAAAGTGTTCTTGGCAATAATTTCTTAAGCTTCAGATTATGGCTGTAACAAAAATGTCCATTTACTCATTTAAAACTACTTTATTATGAAATGCGGCATTGCCTTTAATTTTGCAATTTTTTAAACAATTACTTTTTTTTTTTTTCTGTTCCTAGGAATACAAACAAATGATCCTAATGCTGTGGTAATAGGACTGGCACCAGAACACTTTCATTATCAAATTCTGAACCAGGCATTCCGGTAAATCTATTTCTTTATTTTTCATCTGGTCACATACTCCCCTTTTATTCTTTAGTCTTTATCACATAAGGTTTTATGTGCTTTTTTGCTGCCTAGATTGTACAGAAGGACAAACATCTTCAAATCACTTCAAGGTCAACAAAATAATATTGTTTAATATTAGTGTTTTTTAATGATCAATGTGTCAAAATATGAGGTCATTGGGTCATTTTTCTGGTTTGTAGAATGAATGTTCGGGAGCAGAAATTCATAATAAAATTGCAACTCTTAAAGCTAGCAATTTTATCTTTTGTTATTACTCCTGTGATTCTTCACTGATTATGCTAATCTCTGCACATAGCAACCAGGCTAATCTAAAAACAACAGATGTGATTCTCCCTGCAGTGAGAATCCAGGCTATGGAAAAGAGCTACACATTTGCCCACACTTTCAAAGGAATTATTTGATAAGTAAAAATGAAAGACTGAACTGGAATAGTAACAGTGGTGAAGAAAAACAGATGGATAGTGTTCACATGACTTGCTGGATGACTGTGTGGTGGGGGTGAGGAAGGGTGAGTCAAGGAGAACATCAGATTTCTAGCTTCAGCATTTGAGATAGAGAACACTCTGTCTGGGCACTAGGAAATGATGGGCAGTCGGGGTCATAGCCAAGTGGAAATACTCCGTTTGCTGTTGGTAGACGCACAGTTAACACATAAGACATATAAATCCCAAGTTAGTGTGTGCATCTCACCTAAGTACACTTCTTGCTACTACTTCCAAAAGGAAGACTGTATACATATTCTCATACTTCCTAAGATAAATTGGATCATAATTTACTTATAGATTGGATTAGAATGAAATGGTTATTAACTTCCTCGAAGTTTTCATTTTTTATGTCTTGGCTTTTTTGTCTTGTCAAACCACAAAAAATACTGTAATTTACCTTTGAATTCATGACCAGTAAATAGTTTAAAATGTGGCATAGGGATATATTGAGTTAGCTTTTAATAATTTTTGCTATTTTTAATGGCCTAGTAAACTCTTAGTGTTTACCTACAAGAATGTTATGAAAGAAATTCATTTTTCCTATGAATAAGTATCTATAAGAATCATTATTCCTTATATTTTTTGTAGAATTTATTCTTTGGTGTATATGTTCTACAATCAGAATATTTGCAGGAAACCTTAAAACACAATACCAGGTTCACAGATGTGGCCACATTGTTTGCTATAGATCTTAAATGGCTGTCCTCATATAAAATCTGTGTGGTCAAAAATAGCACTTTGAGGACAGCCACCTAGTCCCTGTGTGCATGGTCACTTTTGATCCTTAGTTAATGGAAACCACAGCTACTTAATGCACTTTCACTTATGGTTCTCTTAGTTGCTGTGATACACAGCCTTTGTTTAAATGTACTTCAAGAGTGTATGATACAAGGTGTATGACACACCTGTAATACCAGCAACTTGGGAGGCTGAGGGAGGAAGATCGTAAGTTCAAGGCCAGCCTCAGCAACTTAGCGGGGCCCTAAACAACTTAGTGGGACCTTGTCTCAAAATAAAAAATAGAAAGGGCTGGGGATGTGGCTCAGTAGTTAAGCACCCCTGAGTTCAATCCCCAATATAAAAAACAGAGTATATGACTTTAAAATTTCTTTTGCTTCACCCTCTTCCATTATCCTGCTTTAGTTTCTTGGAGAATTTCTATCTGCTCCTCAAATAAGGACTAAAACTATACCAAAATCAAGTCAGTATTCATTTGAGATAGAGAACCTGCATTATTTCTTACTTCTGAATTTACCCCTGCTACCTTTTATTCATTCCTTTAACCACAGAATTCAAGGAGAAGTTATTGATTGATTTTAGCTCATGATTTGGGAAGGACATATTTAATAGGAAGTTGGGAGGTCTGTATCTTAGATGAATACTAGACTCAGGGTAATAAAAATGTATGTTGACATAATACTGGCTTTATAATTGCTCGGATGCTGTCTAATTAGTACACTTTCCTAATATTGATTTTTTTCAAACACCACATTTTAAAGCATTACAGTGTACTTCTAGGTCAGCTCTAATTTCACAAATGCACTTAACGGCTGGGTGGAGAGTTAACTGGGATTTTAGGTCTCGCCCTTCTTTGCATATTGATGTTCCCACAGAGACTATGCCTTCCACCAGTGCCTGCAGCTGTTTGGATTGTATATGGCATACACTGACATCTCAAATGAACCAACTATCAAATTACTATTCAGGTTGATAATGAGAGTAAGCCCTGGACGTTAAGGCCTGTGGATGGCTGTCCTGAACGCCACTCTCAGGGCATGTTGCATCGAGGCAGACAGGTCAACCTTCATGTTTCACTGCCTGTTTTTTCCTGTTATAAAGAAGAAATATGACTGTTTTTAACAGGCAGATCCCTCCAAAAGTACATAGTGCAGTGCATATTTACTATGCATAGTACAAAGACAGTTATGTCTTAAATGCCTGAGCGAAATTTATATTGGGAAAGAATATGAGCCAGTTATAAGGAATAAATATGACTTAGGTTTGGATTGTCTAAAACATTCAAACACTGAGATCCGTTCATAGCTGTTTTCCTTTTACCTAATGCTAAAAGGAAGAACAATGTAGTGACTGTTCATGTACCCATTAACCATTTTAAGAAGTAGAAAATAGGGGCTGGAGCAGTGGTGGCTCAGCACTTGCCTGGCATGCATGAGGACCTGAATTCAAACCCAGCACCACATTCACAACTAAGTCTTGGAGAAACAAAGGCCAGATGAAAAAATAAACAAAATTGATTCTCTTTCTCTCTCCCTCTCCCTCTCCCCCTCTCTCTTACAAAGAAGAAGTAGAAAATAATAACACATTTGATATCCCCTATGAATACCTCCCCAATTTCCACCCAGGACCCGTAGTAATAGGATTTTTATGTTATGTTCTGATTTTCGTGCATTTCCTTACACGTGTAACACATACATGTTGGTATCCCTAAACAGAATACAGAATTATTTTTGCATGTTTTATGCTACTTATGTTCATCAATCTACTTTGTTCCCTAGAAATGCTATGTAATACATTAGTATGAACATCCGTAGTTCTAGTTCATTGAATTTTCACAGCAATATTACTAGCTTATAGCAAGGTCTTTTTAAAATATTTTGATCTGAGTAAAACACCTAAAGCTGGAGCATTTGAATGGTGGATCGATCATAATTAAATTTGATTATCACTGTTAGGAGGAAGACTCCATAGGCAAAGAGATCTCTTAATAATCTTACCTGAACTTGGTAGTAAGAAGACTAAAAACTATCTAATCACAAAAATAGTATGCCTTGGGGCTGGAGCAGTGGCTCAGCAGTTAGGCACTTGCCTGGCAAGTGTGGGTTTGAACCCCAGCACCACATATACAACAAAGTGTTGGAACAGTGAAAGCCACATGAAAAACTAAGTAAAATTGATTCTTTCTCTCTCATTGTCCCTCTTTTAGTTTTAGAATACTTATCAAGAGTATAGAAAGCATGCATATTGTTGGGTTGCAAAAATGCAGATCACTACATAGTCTATACAGTGTTTACATTCTTACTTTTGCATAGTATAAATATGTATGTGTATAGGAACAAATAAACTAGTTATGTGCTAAAATGTTAGTGGTTCTTTTTTTAGTTGATAAAATAAAATAAAATAAAAATAAATAGTATGCCTTCATTATGGAAAAGTTTTAATGCTAGAAAAAGGATCAACTAAAAAAAGAACCACTGTTAACATTTTAGCACATAACTAGTTTATTTGTTCCTATGCACATACATATTTATACTATGCAAAAGTAAGAACATAAATACTGTATAGACTATGTAGTGATCTGCATTTTAGCAACCCAACAATATGCATGCTTTCTGTACTCTTGATAAGTATTCTAAAACTAAAAGTTCAAGTCCCCCCCACCCCCACCGCCCAGTTAAAAGCAACTGAGCATCAGTTTCTGAAGGACCTTATTAAAATGTCCTGATAACTGAAGATAAAGGGGATCACAGCTTTCACATTTAAATGCACAGGGGAAGCCGGTTTAAGAACAGTGCTTTGAGGCTTTGGTGATGCTGTCTTTCCTATGATTGTTAGAGGGTCTGAGAGTGCTTCATAAGTCAGATGAGCACATTTCAGTGTTTTTGGGGTTTGGGGGATGACATTCTTGTAAATGGTTTCTGTTGAATGTTAGATTGCTTGCTTGGGGACATCTCTTTAAAAAACAAGCTTAATTACTCAAGTATATGTAATTCTTTAGTAAAGGAAGAAGAGAAAGGGAAGGAAAAAACCAACATTAAGGGCCTCTGTTATTACTGCATTTGTATAGAAACTCCTGGATCTTTTCTTTTAGAGCTCTGGGCATGAGGAATTTGAGAACTGTGGCAGCAGGGTTCAAATTAGAAATATTTCTCTGGGCTTTTTTTCATTTTTGAAAGAGCTAACTGCTATGCAGTCTTCTTAATTAAAGTCCAGACAATAAAAATAAAACACTTTGGAGAGGAGAAGTTGTTTTAAGACTTAAGTGCTTGAGTTATTTAAGCATTCCATTATTACATGCCAGAGAAGAATTTTATGTACAAATTTGAAATTCAGAAAGTACGACATTAAGTTGAATAGTTGAGTCACCACTGTTATTTTATAAGTCGGAGATAATTTCTTCTATGGTTAAGGTAACTTTTGTTACTCTCTAAATAAAGGTTTCAGGGGAGTAAGCCACAAAAATACATTCTGTTACTGATTTTTCTGAGATTTACAAATTATAAGCATACAACTCAGTAAAAGTTTACACAGATAACCTATGTAACCCCATTGTGTTCACAATAAAGAACATTGCTTTTCATAACTTCCACTGTTGCCTGTACGGTGGATCAGAATAATAGGGCAAGAGTAGAATGCAGAAAGACCTGTTGGGAGGCCATAGCAGAAATCCGGGTGACAGTAAGACAGATTTGAGAGACTTTAATTTTGGTTTTGAAATTAGAAGTTACTGGATTTGATAATGAACAGAGATGTGGGGATGGTGAGGGAAAGTGAGAAATCAAGGATGACTGCTACAGGTTTCTAGCTGTGTAAGTGAATCTGTTGAGATGGAAAAGATAGGAGAGGAACATCTTGGGGGGACAGGGTAAAGGAGACTCACTGTTTTGATTTGAACATACAGGAAGTATCTAACAGGGACTTAAGCTGCAGGGTGGTTTCATTTCCACATGCTCCATCTTCAGCAATGGTGACAAGTTGATCACTTCTCTAGAGAGCTGAAGTTATTTGGAAAGACAGTGGAGCGTGCTCAGAAGAGGGCTACATTGGTTTTCATCAATTCCAGGGACAGCACTGACTCTTGCTCTCCCCTCTTAGTATCACTGAGCTCGGCCGGCGTCTCTGGATGGTCTCTTCATCTGTGAAATGGGGCATGTTGGCCTTGATGTGCCTTAAGGTCCCTTTCTGTGGTTCTGAATTTAAATTATCCCTATGCCCCTTCCTCCCATTGTGGCCCTGCTCTCTGCTTAGGAATTTTTAGGTTTTTTTCTTTGCCTGCCTGGAATTTACAGCCAGAGATTTTGGTGTCAGACCTCCTTTTGCCTTTTCCCTTGCTTCTGTTGCCTCAACAGGCTTCTAGATTTCCATCTGATGTGTTATTTCTGGTAATAAAACCAACCCTTTGTTGCCTCTTTACTAAGTATAAAACGACTCCAAGTATTGGGTTGTCTTTTTTATATTTTTAAAAAATATTTAACTATTAAAGGACTTTTAATCTGTGTCCTACAACGTGTTTACCTTTTTGGCTGTCCTAAATATGCCCCAGCTCCTCCAAGGTCCAGTGAAACTTGTGCTGTGCAGAGAACAGCTAAGGCAGGAGCCACTTCCCTGACAGATGCTCGTCTCCACCAGACTAGTGTAGAATCTGTTCCCGCTTAGGGAAATGTGGAGGAGCCCACGGTTTCTGCCCTTCCAGGGAAGGCCTGAAAGTACTGCCTGCGAAATTAAGTATACACATCAATCAAGCTGGTGAGTCTTATCCCAGTTAATATATAATAAAATATTAACAAAACTAAATCAAATGAGTTTTTAGTTTAGCTGTATAAGTGGAAAGCAATTTTGAGGTCTGTTGCATAAAGAATTCCAGTTCCGTGGTAGAGAAGCAAATAAATGGGATTGGGTGGGGTGGAGGAGGGGGATAAATGAATCACCTCGCTAACTCTTACCAGCTGTGGTTAAGGCCAGCGCAGGGGCTTTGCAGATTTCCTAATGCTGGATTTCGAGATCTGCTTTCAGAAATAAATTTGTATTAATATGAGTGAACGAGTTTGAAGGTGCTGTGCTGTGAGCAGTTTGTAGTAACTAACAGTAAGCCCCTATAATAGTCCAGCGTTGGTTTTTACTTAATAACATATTTAATCACGAGTGTCTCAGTCCTGCATCTCCCACAGGAAGTTATTTCCATGCCCACTGACAAGAATAATTTAGCAGTTTCATAGTTGAGTGCTTAATTACTCATAATTGTGAAGGGTAAGATGTGATGAATCCTTCCTCCATGGACATACTAAATATTTTAACTAAGTAGATGACTTAAAGTAAATTAAGCTAGTGAGGTCATTTATTCTGTTGGTGAAGAGCAGTTTAAGAAACACATCATGTCCTGCATTCCATTAGATTATAATTCGTGCATGACTACATCTGTGTGACTAAAGGTGACATTGTTGGATTAGGTGGCAGATTTGGGGAATGGAGGTTAGGAGGTGAGTTCGTGGAGATTTGTTTAGTTGTGTTTCGCTAAGGTAGATCCTTAGTTCTGTGTAGTTTTTTGTTTTTGTTTTTTTTTTTAGGGACAGTGAGAGAGACAGAGAAAGAGAAAAACAACTTTATTTAGTTTTTCACATGGCCTTAGTTGCTCCAACACTCAGTTGTGTACGTGGTGCTGGGGTTTGAACCCGGGTCCTTGTGCTTGCCAGGCAAGCACTGAAACTGCTGAGCCACTGCTCCAGCCCAGCTCTGTGTAGTTTTGCTATCAAACTGATGGGAAAACGCTGTGCCTCTTGTTTGTTTATGAGAATAGTTTGCCCTGTGTCGGGATCAAGGAAGGGACTTGACTGGGCTGTCCCTTAAACCTTGTCAGGGTGTGCTTTTGGAAGATGGCCATTTTGTATACAGTGCGGGAAGCAGACAGGTAGAATGAAGAGGTGAAATTATAAGCAGAAAACTGTTAAATTTCTGAAGTAAAAAAAAAACTTACATTGTGGAGTAGAGGAAGCAGTAGTCCAGTGTTTCTGAAATGCCCTTCAGAAGTCACTGCAGTAACAGTCGTGCCACGCTGTCAGGCTCAGGAGCCTCCTGCTTACGTTGGGGAAGGTTGGAACAACACGTCCCAAGAAGTGAAGCTTCTTCCCTCGAATGCCTTATTCAGCTTTAGTTCTCTTAATTCTCTCCCTGCTGATTTGGGTAAAGTGTCTGAAACCACGAAAGGTAAAAGGTTGAGGCCATCCCAAATTTAATAATCTATCACGCTTCTTTATTGTATCTGAGTGTAATTCCCAGCAGTTCTTTGTGAATTCATTGGAAGACAGTAAGTCATTAAAAGTTAATAAGAAGCTGTTTCTGTGAGTGTGAATAAAACCACTTTGCAAGTCTGACATCCTTGTCTAGTCATAAAAGCCTTGCTTTCAGCCAGTTTTTGTTTTCTCGGTCTCTCTAGGTTACTCCTGGATGGAGCGCCTCTGATTGCAATCCACAAAGCCAGGTATTACAAGAGAAAAGATGGCTTAGCCCTGGGGCCTGGACCATTCGTGACTGCTTTAGAGTATGCCACGGACACCAAAGCCGTAGTAGTGGGGAAACCAGAGAAGACGTTCTTTCTAGAAGCCTTGCGGGACACTGGCTGCGAACCTGATGAGGCCATCATGATAGGAGATGTAAGTAGACGAGCCCAGGAGCTGCCCTGCACCCACCTCTCACCCACCTCTCACGCTGGGAGAGTCAGCTCTGAAGCACGGCTTGAGGGAAGTGGACTTTTGTCACTCAGGATAAAGATAGCAAGCTTTCTGTAGGTGTCTGGTGGTATTTTTCTAAGTAACTGAAGTTTTGATTGTTTCTGACAGTTCTCCATAGTGTGATGAGGCATATCTGATTCTTAAAAACATTTATATTGTAAATCAGTTAAATGCTTTTTATTTTTCTGAAGAAAACCCCTATAAAACATGAGGTGTTTTGGGTATTAGTTACGTGGAGAGTGACATCCACCTAAAGAATTCTGATGGTTTTATTCTTTGCATGTGCATTATGGAGCAGTTTCCCAGTGCATCACAGATGCCTCAGAGTATTGATCACCTCAGCCCTTGAGTGGCAGAGCTGAGCCTGGAACAGTTGGAAGCCCTGGCTGGTCACTGCTGTGGTGGGAAAAGAGTTGGAAAGCACATGCCTGGTGGTACGTTGTGTCAAGGGTTTATTTCAACTTGGAAATCGCCACGTCAGGCTGGAATGACCATCAGGATTATCTCGTCCAATCCTTATTTTATAGACTAGGACACTGAACCCTGAAGAGATGAATCTCCTGCCTATTCCTATGTCTAATTAATAGCACAGCTGGAGGTGGAACTCAGGCTCCGGACTAACTTCCTGGTCACACAAATCTGCCACAGTCCTCCTATTGGCATCTTCTACTTATATAATCATTCACCTAAAATTGATAGGTGGTGATCAAACTCAGTCATATTTTCAGTTATACCTTTTCCTTTACCTGAATTTGCTAGAAAAATATGTGTGAAGAAGTATTTCCCTGGGAGTAGGGACTTCAGAATTCCTTATCCCGGAAGACTGGGATTGGGACCGGATGGGAAGAGGAGGGGAGTGCGAGAGCTGTGTTCAGCTGCATGCAGGCATGTTCATCAGCTTTTCACTGCTGTGACCAAAATGCCCAACCAGAGCAACTAAAAGGAGGAGTTTATTTTGGCTCACAGTTTCAGAGGTTTAGCGCATGATTGGCCGAGTTCACTGCTTTGGACCCAGAGTGAGGCAGAACATCATGGCTGAAGGGCATGGTAGTGAGGTGCTGCTCACCTCATGGTGGCTAGGAAGCAGAAAGCAAGGGGAAGGGGCCTCAGAGAAAATCACCCTTCCAGGGCACCCCCCTCCCCAGGGCCTACCTCCTCCAACCACACCCCACCTGCCTACAGTTGCCACCCAGTCTGTCCATTCAAACTAGGATGGACCAATTAGGTCACAGTCCTCACAGTCAGTCATTTCAGCTCTGAACATTGCTGCATTAACACAGGAGTCACTTAACCAAACCGTAAAATAAGGTGGTTACCCAAGAAGATGGCAATTTCCCCCTACTTTTCTTAATTATTCGGATTTCTCTTCCTTCTCTCCCTCTAACCACCCCAAATTTAGCTATAACAGAAAAGGTTTTAAGTTGGGCCTTGAGCAAAGACATTCTGAAACTAATTTCTAAGGGCTGTTGTTGAACAAAATTAATGATGTTTTTATGGAAAAAACTCACCTTTGGGCATATTCTGAATGAATCCTACTTTTACATATGAAACATAGCACTGATTTTCTTGACCTTTCTTCGGGTCTTGAGATTTTGATTACCTCGCATTCGTTATTATGTTCAACCGAGTATGTATTTGTTTTGGGGTTTTCGGTTTCTGTTTTGGTGGAGTTATTGTTTTGTGTTGTAGACAATGGGATAGAAAGTAAGAATAATATGTCACCTTGTCACCGAAAAGCTGTCTTCCTAATGAAGTTCGTTCATGGGCTACGGCTGGGTTCTTCACCGTGCGCGCCGTCAGATGTACAGAGTACTTTTTTGCGTGATCTGCTTTAAGAAGAGAAGTGAGTGGCAGAGCATGGGCTCATCACTGCCGTCCGTGTTCAGTTGCTGGATTCCTGACTCTCATCTGCCTCTGCGGCACTTTCCTCTTCAAACGTGGCCGCCCTCAGAGTTAAATGTGGTGTCAACTTTTCACCTTCTCTTTCATTTTAAGGAAAAAAAGCAGGGGGTTCCAGGTGGTCATCCCAGCCTGATTACTCATTGGCAGAGTTTGTTGAAAATCACTGAAGACCAGACTGAGTGCATTTTTATGCTTTTCCAGGATTGCAGGGACGATGTTGGCGGGGCTCAGAATGTCGGCATGCTGGGCATTTTAGTAAAAACTGGTACGTATCTTCCATATATGCCTTTTTAAAAACAGGATGGCAGATTTCTCAGTTGCCAAAAGGGCAGAGCCCTAAGCTCTTTAGTTCTCTTTCTGCCGTGAGGAAAATGGAATGGGCTTAGAATTGCAGGGGAAAGACTCAGACTGCACAAAGGCAGCAAGCCCAGGGCTCTAGGGGTGGCAGCACCTGTCCAGTTCACCGTGTTGGAATGGAGCAAGGCCCTTGAATCGTAGTGCTCTGTGAAAGTACCATTTGTTTTTGTACCAGCTATGGAAAGATGAAGTTGATTTCTTTAGGAACTGGCCTTCTGTGTGCTGATCCTCTGTGTTCATGTTTGCCTTTCTAAAAATATGTGCAGGCTGGGTGTGGCACATATCTGTAATCCCAGCAGTGGAGGAGGCTCAGACAGGAATATCCTAAGTTTGAGGCTAGCCTTAGCAACTTAGATTGCCTCAGGGGAGGAAAAAAATAGCCTACTCCTGTTTTTAATCCTTGGTGCTGGCAGGGTGTGGGGGTGAAAATATATACATACATGCACACAGGTACAAAAAACTTTTTATTTTCTTTTCACTTACTGTTTTTGATGATCAAAAGCTTAGGAAGGCCGGGTGCAGTGGCACACGCCTGTAATCCCAGCGTCTGAGGAGACTAACACAGGAGGATCCCAAGTTCAAAGCCAGCCTCAGCAACTTAGCAAGGCCTTAAGCAATTTAGTGAGACCATGTCTCAAAATAAAATATAAAAAGGGCTGGGGATGTGGCTGAGTAGTTTAGCACCCTTGGGTTCATTCCTGGATACCAAAGAAAAAAAAGTTTAGGAAGTATTCCCTACACTCGAAGTAGGTGTACTGTAGATGATCTTTCAAATTTTAGGACAAAAGAAAGACTTTCTTGGGGAAGATTCACCTAATATGGCAATTTGGCTCAGCATCCCGTATGCCGCATGAGACTGGTCATGGCTCGTCCCGATTGGGCCCTTGGAACTCTCAGAAATCTTGTCCAAGAATTGTCATCAGGTTCTTATAAATAAAGTAGTAGATAAGCAGCTTTTCTTGTAGTGGTTGTGAAACTATTTAACAGGCTATTCAGAAAAGGGAAGATTGAAACAAACTCACAGAAGTGTTACCGTGGGGAAGTCTTTTAGAGAAAGTGACCATGACCTATGTTCAAGAAAAAGTGATTGCAGAAAAATCACTTTGAATTTAAAAATATAAACAGGAAAATGTAGATGGAGCTTCGGTTGAATAAGGAGTGCAAACCCCATCTGCTGGAGCCTGGGCCTTGGAGTGGGCTGTCTAATCCCTGCAGATGGTAACATGAGTCACTCCAGGATCAACGCCGTGTCTGTCCACATTTCTCCCTCAAAATGATCACCGCCTGCCCAGGAGCGTTCCAGCCCTGTGACATGAGCAACAAGAGGAAGCCTGACAACCTCAGGGACCACAGACCATGCAGAACCTCCCTGCATCTTTGTCCTCTCTCTTCTGCCTGTTCAGTTTATCTCCTGGTCGTTAGGACAGCTCAGATAACTCGTTTTGCTCTTGGGTATTACTCCCAGTGACCTTTCCTTTCTTTAGCTCACCAAAACTGGACCTGTGCAGTGTTGTGACCGGCCTGTGATAGAGGCATCAGTTTAGTCTTAGGCCAACAGCATAACACGGTCAAATCTAAAACGTATGATTAGTAAAGTAGCCAAGTCCATCTCATAAAATTTTGTACTGTTAGTCTTTCGTCAGAAAAATCAAAAGTAAGCTCATTGTTCTAAAAGCATAAGCAACAGCCAGCTCCATTTATAAAATTTAACCCAGTGCCATGGATAAACACTGGACTTCCTTCCCGGTGTTTAAAATTGCTGAAATGTTGTAATTCATATTAATAAGAAGTACTTTTGTGTATAGTCTTGAGTAATTTTTTTTCTCAGGGGGCAGCATATGGTAGATAACTTAATGTACACTTGGTTAATAATGATTTAAAATCCTAATAAGGGTTTTTGACTTGTCTTAACCAGAATTCATTTGTGTGGCATGTGAATAGTCATGCAGAAAGGAATGAGATTGCTCCTTACAGCATCAGTGTGGCTCCCTGTGTTCCCCTGTTCATTTGTTCATCCAGAAAGGCGCTGCATTGAGTCAGGCAGGAGAGATGCTGTTTCATCCCTCAGCTGACATTGAGCACCTGCTGTGTACAGGTATGGTGCTAGGTGCTCGAGCCACTTGTACCATGTGTGCCATGTAGAGACGACGCTGGCAGAGCCAGACCAGCAGAAACATTCTAGAAGTCTTTAACTCTGTAGATAATAGCTTATTTGTCGTTTAGACCAGAGGATCTAGGAAGCAGGTGATATAGCAAGTCATTAACATACCATGAGACCAAGTAGAAACCTTGCAAAGGAGCTTAGAATTAAAGGCTTAAGCTTAACAGAAAGGAAAAAAAAAAAAAAAAAACCCTGACAGTGGAGTTTTCTGTGTGGCACATGCTATGGATAGGTGATTCACCTTGAAGGTGCCAGGGCCAGTGAGGTATGTCTGTCACCTGTGAAGCTTTGCTGCTGATTTCTTCTCTGTAAGAATTCAGTTAGTAGGATAAGATATACATTCCTTCCAGAATAGCACAGAAATGGAGAAAGCACCGCTGGGGTTTCAGGCTCTGTTTGCTGGGCAAAGCCCCTGTATTGGTTAGCTGTTCATCACTGTGACCAAAATACCTCACAAGAATTTAGAAGAGAAGTGTTTTGGGCTCCCAGTTTCAGAGGCTCAGTCCATGGCTGTCCAGTTTCATTGCTTTGGCAGAGGCGAGGCAGAACTTCATGACAGAAAGGTGTGGCAGAGTAGGGCTGCTCAGCTTCCAGCAGCCAGGAAAAGAGAGCAACCTCGCACGGGCAGAGCCAGACCAGATACAGCCCCAGAGGCCCCCAATGCCCTGCTTCCTCCAGCCATGCCCACCCTGCCTACAGATAGCACCCAGTCGTCCATTCAGATTATTAATCCACCCAGGGCAGCTTAGCCACAGCCCCTGCTCTTCCACCACCTCAGGAGCCTGTGAGGTCTCTGCCTGATCTGTGCTTCTGTTTAAAATCGGTGATTTTATCACCATTTCTGTCAAAATGATTTCATTAGCTGTGACTTGAAGGGAACCTTAACCATCAGGTCACCAGTATCTGCAACTATCCCTTGTGAAAGACCAGAGGGCCTGGGACAGCACTGAAGGTGATATATATATATTTTTTTTTAATTGCCTCAACCTGAAGCCTCAATAAAAGGTGCTCTGGAGGATGTGGACCCCTAATTTGCTAGTGATTGTAGGGGTGGTCCTGAGCTGGCCCAGGTGTTCAGGGGGCCTTAAGTTAGCATTCTGGCTTTGTTCACAGGCTTTTTCTTCATTTCAGGGAAATACCGAGCAGCAGATGAAGAAAAAATTAATCCGCCTCCCTTCTTAACTTGTGAGAGCTTCCCTCATGCCGTGGACCACATTCTGCAGCATCTCCTGTGACCCTCGTGTGAATGGGAAGCAACTTGACACGCACCTTCCATGGCTGCAGCAGATCCCTTCCCAGCTCAGCCTGCCGCTCAGAGCAGATTGCGCTTTAACCCTCTTATTGTGCATTAATTAGGAAGAAAGGTATTGAATTGCATCCAGCTGACCAGCTTTGCTAATCCCTTTTGTTTTATTTTGTAAAAGAAGATGAGACCCAAAGAAAAGAGAAGCCTCGATTTTATCCTGTTCCCTTTAAAATATTCACAAGGTTCGCAGGACTGGGAGAGAAACTGCATCGGGAATCATGTTTTCTGCTGTCTCCTGCTGGAAACTGGGAGGGGTTAGGACTGTGAATAAAGTTGAACGGTGGTTTTAAATTATAAAGTGATGTGCTGAAAGGTGCATTATCCTGATGTTCTGATATTGAGTTCAACTGGGAAACCCAGCAGAAGAGCAAGTGGAATGCAAGACAGAAGCAGCAAAATGAATCGCCCTTCAGGCCAGCTGACTGGACTAACAGACACTGAAAACTAGGTTTTCTACCGTATTCCCAGCACGGGTGACTTCCTTTCTCTTCATTAGCCAGAGATGACTAATTCAAATTTAGAACCTGATTTTAATTTAAAAAAATATTTCCATTAATAACCTATTCATTGCAGATACCTATTATACTGTGTAACAGTTGTTTTGGAAATTTTATGTAAAATTAAAACTATCAGTATTTTACAGATGTTTTAATTAGACATTGTTATTAACAGGAACAGTGCAGAAACTAAAATCAAGCCTTTAATGTCTTATAGACCAGGCATTTTTGAAGTTAGTGTCCACCAGGGTCCTATTAACTGTACATTTGCAAGATTTCATTATTTTTGCCTCTGACACTATGGGAAAAATCTTTTAGAAGCTATTGGGACAGATTCAGGCTTTTATGTACTTGGTTACTACAGCTGTAAAATGAAATCTCGTCTTGTATCATGGATTATTCTTCTCATGTTCAACCCACCCAAATGAAGGGGACTAAGTAGGTAATGATTTTCCTAGTGCATTTGCATACTGTGATAATCCTGGGCCTTTGCAGTTGTTTTACAGGGCTCTTGGGCATTGAATTATTAGAATGTAATTGTACATCATTGTGGTGTTCACCTTATTGAAGTGCACACTGATGTTAATGAGCTTCGGGTTTTGATGCTTGTTTAGAGATCAACTTCGTCTTCGATGCGGAGGTAGCAAAGCTAAATAAATGGTAGCTTGGTGAGCCCTCTGTTCCTGTTTGTGCAAATGCCCCAACTTAGTACCGAGGTCTAGAGTGCAAAAGACAGATGTGGTATGACCACCACCCCAGTCAACAGGATGCACATACCAAGCCCTCCGACCTCAAGCAAGTCACCTCACCTTGCAGGCCTCCTGTCTTCATCGGTAAAATGGGAATAGTGGCACTGCCTACCACACAGGTTGCTGTGAGCATTAAATGCAGGAACCACATAGAAGGTGCTAGACTGGAATGGGGCCGATGTACAAGCTGCGTGTCTGCGGCGTGTGAACAGGCGCAGCAGTCCTGTCCACATCAAACAGCCTGAAAAGTGCTGTCTCGGAGAAGTCTTCCTGAGGACTAAAGGAGGTCACATGCTGCACTTGGCCTTCTCAGGGCAAAGCGGCACTGCCTGGAGGGGCCACAGTCAGCTTTGACCTGTAACTTGTGCCCTGGGGTTGGTGAGTCCTTGCCCAGGAATTAGCAAATGTTTGCTGCTATTAGAAAGCGCTGGTTGCCAAGTGCCAACTGCTGTGCTAGCCCTGATTATTATGGGAAGTAAGCATGTAAGAGAAGGGTTTTGCCTTGATCCTTCGTATTCAAAGAGCTCAGGAGAATGCACAAGACCTGACTCGGGGACACCAGGAAGACTCGAGTCCTGTACTCCCACCTCTACTGGCTCCTTCATGCTCAGGTGGCACTTACAACATCGCACATTTACGTCTAAACAAGGCCCTTCTCCCACCAGACAGGACTGAGTCTTTTTTTTTCCTTTTTAAGAGAGAGGGACAGTGAGAGAGAGAGAAACAATTTAGTTTTCCATGTGGCCTCCGTTGCTCCGAGACTTCGTTGTGTACGTGGTGCTGGGGTTTGAACTTGTATACTTGTGCATGCCAGGCAAGCGCTGTAACCACTGAGCCACTGCTCCAGGCCTGAGTCATTCTTTTTTATACTTGCTGTAATTCAGTTTGTATTGGTTCAGTAACTGAGTGCCTAAGTATTACAGGAATCTAACACTCGAAGGCATAGCTATGCATGGGGCAGGGAACGTTTCAACGTAGAGTTGTCTTAAAGATGTGTATAGGAAAGGCCTCATTTGACATGGGAAATAATGGATTTGATGTTCTAGAGACAGGTTAGAGCTAAGACATCTTGATGGGTCAGGAAGTAAACAGTCACAGGAGGGATGAGACCTGGGCAGATATACCCAGCCAGGAGAATTGGCTTCTCTCCTTTCCGCCTTTCTAAAGTGTCTCTGTGGTCCATGGAAATCTTTCATTTGAGCTTTTCAACACACATTCGGGCTTGCTAACTGACCTGTCCACAGAGAGGTTCATGGAGAGAGCTAAAATCTCGTCTTAGATCCAAGTAGCTGTAAACACTCCAGTCTTAGCTGATAGCTGGTTGTACCTTGAGCCTCATGGAGGAAGTGTAGTAATTGAAGCATCTTACGGGCTTCCTTCTCCACCCAGCCCATAATGAGAGGGCCATCTTGTGGTACTGACCACAATCACAGTGTCTGCACTATTTTTACTATAATCCTGTCCTGTGCAAGGAAAGGAACTAAGTGACACCTTGGTTCTAGAAAGGTTATAGGAGGACACCCACTGTCAGGAGATGGCTGTGGGGCATGCGCTGTGAGTTGGTATGCACACCCTGTCCAGAGGACAGGGGTGGCTCCCGGGTTTCCTCACGCCTCCAGAGCCAGCCACAGGCTTGCTGTAGCTCTGCCAACCCACCATTCTACCCCCGTCAGAGCTGAATGGAACCTAGGCAGGGAAAAGGAGCTGCCTCACTGAACTTACCTATAGCTGTGATGTCAGAAATTCCCTTGGGTTGATGTTACTACTTCTCCCTTCGTACCACATTTTAAAACTTCAGTAGTGTGTTGGAAAGGGAAATTAAAAACTCACCTGCGTTTATTGTGTTCAGGTGGTTTTGGATCAGTGATTCATGTAGGATGCAACCAAAGTCCTCAGGCACCTATAGTTAAGAATTCTTAAAACCGTGTTAATCTGTTTCACCAAAATGCTCTGCCTTGAGTAGTCAAAAGCCTTTTCCGTATCGCAGTTGTTAATGCAGGGCCGTGTTGTTGTATTAGGTTTATTTGGCCTCAGTCACAAAGGCCATTTCAGCACGAGGCCTTTGCTGACTTTCTTATTCCACCAGCCACCAAGCCCACTGTCTGAAAGCGTGTTGCTCTCTTTAAAGGGCAGTAACGAGGCACCCGGGCACCAGAAATCGTTTATCGTAACAAGTTGCTTCTCCCTCCGCGTTGATTACCTTACGTTTTCCAGTGCTCACCTTCATGCCACACACATCTGAACTGTTTCACTGGCTGAAGCTTTTTATTAAATCCTGGCTGTGAGTGAAGCATAAGGAAGTCAGCAGAATGCGGCTCTGACTTGTACAGTGTCTGCCTTTTGGTTGAGGAACTGAAGTATAAACAATGCAAAGCGTTCTAACAAGTTCAGAATGGTTCAAGTTCAAATCCTCTGGGGGGAGCTCACGAGCAGCAAGCTGAGTGCTGGGGAACAAAGTCACAAGTTCTGTGAAGTAAACAGGGCTCAGATAACTTGGCCTCTGCCATTGTAAAGAATGTGCCACTGATGGAAAAGCAGTGAAGAAGAAGCCAACGGTCAGGGTGAACAGGTGGGAAAACACATGCACACACAGTTGCTAATGTGAGGAGGGATGTCGGTACCTGATGAAAGCGAAAACCAGTGAAGGGAGGCTGGGATCATCGGGTCCACCAGCTCAGAGGCCTGGGCACAAGTCAGGACCCACATGCAGCTTGTCCACTTCTGCTGCCAACTGACAGTCCCAGGATTCAAATGCGGGTCAGTGCTGGGTTTCCGAGGAAGAACGGAAGGTCTGGCAGTGTTAGATCCAGATTTCCACATTTGTCTGGGTTGTCATTCATCGCGGTGCCCTTCAGTCCCCTGCCCTTCCCAGTTCTCCAGGTCCCTGTCTGTCTTGTCCTACACCCAGCTTACTTTACTCATTAATGGTTTCAAGTTCCTTGTTCCTGTCAGCATTTGAGTTGTGACCTCTGCTTTAGAAGAAAATACCACATGTTGAATAGTTACATTTTCCTCTAATAGCTCAAAGGCCAACCTCCTATATAAATTCAGATATCCTTTTTAAATTATATGTGTGCATGTTTAAGACAGTCTCAAAGTTGCTGAGGCTGGCCCTGAACTCAAGACCCACCTGCCACCTGCCAAGTAACGAGAATTACAGGCATGTACCATTGCACCTGGCTTAATTTACACATACTTCATATCCACTTTCAAAAAAATAACTATAGACTTTATACTTGAGTGTGTGTGTGTGTGTGGCTTTGAGAAAAGCAGAGCAATTAATACATATATGTATATGTATTAATTATATGTATTAATTTTTCTCAAAGCCCCACTAAAATAAGAGAAAAGGAATAAACACACATGAACCACCAACAACAGAAAGTTAGAGACATCAGTGGACAAGAAGATAAAATTTGGATGATGAATGGTAGGTGGGGTATTGATCATTAAATTAGCACAAAGAAAATACAACTAAATTTAACCAGTAGCAACTTCACAGTCTTGGAGCCACCAGGTAGAGAGAAAGTGAGGTTGGAGCCAGGGTTGAAAGTGAGGAATCAGCAGAAGCTGATGAACATATTAGTTGGAGTCTCAGAAACCCTTCCCTGCTGAGTGCCAAATGATCACCCCTAGGCAAGGCAGGAGAGTGGAGGTTTTCTATTATTCTCTAGAAAAATGGAACCTTGTAGGTTAAGGCCTTGGGGACAGTGGGTGTGGCAGTAGGCCAGGGTGAGATGCAGGAATGAAAACAGGAATTAGGCACAAATCTACTAACTAAGGTACAGGTACTGGTACCGTTCCCTTTAGAGTACCAGGCCAGAGGGAAGAGGGGGAGAATTGAATGTTTATCTGATTGGCCATTTATTTAGAAAAGAATACTTATGAGCATTTGACAAGGTGTTGTAAGAAAAATAAAAATGGATGCTTAGACAAAACATTTCTTCAAAAATGAGAAATGCTACATGATACTGTTCATCAAAATTTTTATGGAGTCTAATAGTGAGAAAAATACCCATTGCCTGACCTAACAGCACATTTCCATGTAATTAAAATCTTTAGTACTTTCCTGACAACTATTATGAAAAATTGAATGAAAATGTCTCACATTTCCAAAATAATACAGTTGCCCAAATTAATCCAGCGTTCAAGAATAATCTTCTTTCCTGTTTTAATCGTGATGTTCTTCTCCCACTCGCAGGAATTACCTGGGAAGGCCTCTGTGGCTAGGTCAGGATAAGTGTGGTTTCAAGCAGACTCAAACTCTCTTTGCCAGGCTGAGTATCTCTGAGCGAGGTTCTTTGCTGAAGGCTTGGTGTGAGCCAGCACATCCAAGAAGTCGGCAGTGGTCACTGTATCCAGCTGGATCCCAGGAAAATTGCTGCTCTCTAGAGGAAAACACAACAGCAACGGCACAGCAATCGACCTCGTGGTGATAGTGCTCCTTTCTTCAAGACAACGCCTACTGCAGCACTCTTAATGGTTAATGCAGTACAGAGAGACTAAGGACCGTGGGAGAGATTCTCTAATGTGCAATTACCTTAGGCCCTAGAGCCCAGGCCCAAAAGGAAATAAATAAGAAAGTGACTTCAATGTATTGTTATCAAAGTATTATTTAATATTTATACAGTGCCTCAAATGGATCCAACCCAACATCAGTGTGTGCCAGAGAAATAAAAGCCTGAGGCCTGAGAAGTTTATAATCGGGCAAAGTCGATCCAAACCAGAGCACCGCAGGAGGAGAGAGCTGAGTGCAGGGGGAAGATTTCACCAGCCTGCCACCAAAACCGGGGACCAGGCTCCATCTGCTGGTGAGAGCTAGACTTTTAAACACAAAATTTCCCTGCCAAGTCACCTTCACTGTGATCCCCACCATACCTGGATGGTGATTGTCAAGCGCACTGAAGATCTTCCTCACAGGCCGCATGGCTGCTTCCCTGCAGACCAGCTTGATGTCTGAGCCCGAGTAGCCCTCAGTCTCCTGAAACCCACAAAGCCAGCCATTGGTCAGCGGTAGAATGCTGGTGGCAATCACAGTCTTACAGGCAGGACGCACCACCATGCTGTAGATTTTGTGTTGGTCCCGAACAAACACGAGGATTTCTGGTGGCAGTGCTTGAGGAAAAGATGCTGCTAGCAAGGAGGACTAACCTTGGCAGCTGGGTGATGGCTTTCTAATGCCGTCCAGATACACTTAAGACCTGGAGGAGGACTGGGCCACCACCTTAGCCTATGGGGCCCTTCTGCCCAAATCCAAGGATGACCACATTTGGCAGACACTTAAGTTTGTATAAATCAGGTCATTCCTGCCTTTGAGGAACCTCAGAGAACATCATGTTCGAGTGTCCACCCGAATCAGGTAATGGGGCTACGATCCCCTGAGAATGCACCCTGGTGATAGTAGGGGTAAATGGCATGAACCCAGGGCTTCTCTGCAGAAAGACTCATTTAATCATCACAATAATCCTCTGAGGTGTGCCTGCTACCCATTTTACAGATGGAGAAGCTGAAGTTCAGAGGAAGTGGCTTCCCGAGGTCACACAGCTAGTAAGCAGCAGGGCCGGGATTTGACCAGGGCTTTCTGTCTCTAAACCTCGTGTTATTTCCACCAGCTTGTTTTGCTTCTGTGTGAATGTTCCCAAGAGACAAGGAGCACATTCTTTCATGAAGAGGCAGCTTGGATCTTTCGTGACATTGTCTTAGACAGCCATGTGTTGGACCCTTGGCCCGAGCGCCTCCCTCCAGGGCTGCCCACCTGGCTCAGCACACTGTACTCCAGCTCTGTGCGCAGCTCCAGAGCTCTGTTCTTGCTCACAGGGGGCAGCCAGTGGTGGATCATGGCCTGCCTGGCCTCTTGGCTGGGGAGATCGACCAGAATCCTCTTCTCCAGGCGGCGTAACATGGCACAGTCCAGCTCCCTGAGACCACCACAGAAACAGGAAGTAGATGGTAATAAATACACTGCTTAAGCAACCTCTATATTTGGGGGGTTTGTTGTTTCTTGAGGACTTTGGGGTGCTTCACAATTAAGCTGCATCCCCAGCCCTTTTTGTTTTTCATTTTGAGGTGGGCTTTGGCTAAGTTTTTGAGGCTGACTTTGAACTTGTGATCCTCCTGCTTCAGACTCTGTCCCTGGGACTGGAGGCATGCACCAGGCCCAGCTGCAACAACCTAAGAACCATTTAGCATCGCAGGAAGCAATTCTGCATTTTAACTGCTACTTTACATCCATGGCTGAGAGGACAGGACATCATGTTTGGAGAAAGACTGTTAAAAGGAAGGGGGAAAAAAAGATGAGAAGGAAA
The DNA here is from genome assembly GCA_004027875.1 of Aplodontia rufa. Taxonomy (NCBI): domain Eukaryota; kingdom Metazoa; phylum Chordata; class Mammalia; order Rodentia; family Aplodontiidae; genus Aplodontia; species Aplodontia rufa. The sequence continues at coordinate 76,858 of PVKS010002658.1, read as the reverse complement.
GGAAGAAAAGGAAAGAAGGGAGGGCAAATGGGGAGAGGGAGAGAGAGAAGGGAGGAAGGAAAAGGAAAGAAGGAAGGAAGGATGGAGTCCCCAAACTCCACATGTAAAGAAGGTGATTTTAGGTGACAGTGTTGGAGGGGGCAACTAAAGAGCATTGCCATCGCCACTGTAACATGGATTATTGAACCTGACCTGGCCAGGGAGTAAGTTATTCCTGACATTAATTTGGGCACTGTGGGGAGCGCATCAACTCTTCCATGGCTCATCCTTCTGGAGTGATTTGCCACCGCCTCTTCCTGAGCTATGGTCAATGCAGCACCAATATGCTCCTTCCTGGGTGCCCAGGACACATGTGGCCCTTTGAGATCCTCACTGCTGCTTCTGTTGAGCCAGGTTCATATAATTTTGCATCTCCAGGTCGTTTCCCTAACTTCTTAATATGGAATTTTCAAGCAAATAGAAAAGTAGAGTAAAACAAGGAATGTCTATCTACCTTCCAACTTGATTCAACAGCAGCTAGCATTCTGATGTGTCTGCTTCATGTACCTATTTATCTATTCTTTTTTTATTAAGGTGTTCAGTTATTATACAATCATAAATGTATATAAAATAACAATATGATATGCTTTGTTCTTAGATCAGAATTATCTGTCTAGTCTTATAAATTATTTCAAAGTAAATCACATCAGGAAACCCCACCTCAAAATTATTTGCTATGCATTTTCTATTAAAATGATATTTTCTTACACAGTTACAGTATGATTGTGACATCTGCCAAAATTGACACTGCTTCCATAATGTGTTTATTGCTGTGTCTATATTCAGACCTCTCCAGTTGTTCTGGTTTATCCAACCTCAGTCCAAGGAACATGTATTGTATATGGTTCTGTCTCTTAACCTCTTTAATTCTAAACCAGTCTCTTTGTCCTGGCCCCTTTTTTAAAAAGAACAGACCAGCTGTAGAACATCTCACATTCTGGCTTTGTCTGGTGTTTCCCTTGTGGGATCCTGCCAATGGTTCCTCTGTCACCTGTCCTCTAAGAGGGAAGTTAAATATAAAAGCTTAGTTAGATTCAGTAAACATTTTTGACAAGTATATTTCGTTTTTTTGTTTATTTGCTTGTTTTTGTTTTTGTTTTTGTACCAGGGATTGAACCCAGGGATGCTTGATCACTGAGTGATATCCCCAGCCATTTTTTAATATTTTATTTTGAGACAGGGACTTGGTAAGTGACATAGTGAGGCTGGTCTTGAACTCACCACCTTCCTGCCTCAGCCTCCTGTGGTAAGTATATTTCTTTATTTTTCTTTTTCTTTTTTTTTTTTTTAGGGCTGATTACCGAACTCATTGCACATGTTAGGCAAGCGCTCTGCCACTGAGCTAAATCCCCAACCCTGCAAGTATATTTCTTAGTGATGTCCCTTCACATTGCATGTCACCAATATCCTTATATGCAGGCATCTCACTGTTAGTGATGAGGTTCTAATTGCCTCCTTCACCGGGTGACTGGGAAGCATTCTGTGGTAAAGGAGGCATCTTCCGGAAAGTCTTAAGTATTCTACATTCAAGACTTTAGCACCACATGAGTACACAGTTCCCCATCCTCCTTCAACCAGTGTTTTTAGCATCTGTTAATGATCTTGATTTGAAGAAATTATCTCATGAAAGGTTGCAAGTGGTGATTAAAAAAAAATTCCAACTCCATTATTTGGAATTATATGGAATCATTATGGAATTATAGACCTGAAAGTCTGTTTCCTGAATAAACAATAAAGAAAGCCAAGAAACACTTTGGTTGGAATCACAGAATCCCCAGTGTGTGATTCCTTTGGAGCTGAGGTGAGGAGTTGGGGGACTGGATGAACGTTTGCTTAGGGGGCAGTTAGAGGATGGATCCCTTCCCCACCTCCAAGGGCAGGGGGTAAAGTAGAGGGTGTCCGGACTGGGAAACACCAGGTGCAGTTGAGAGGAGCATGTTCTAATGACAAAAGGATGTCCTGGAAGTCTTACTTCACTAACAAGGGGACACCGACTCTCTCATCCTGCAACACTGGCAGTCAACTCCTGTCAGCCAGGCAGGCGCTTGCAAGACTTCCATTGGCAGTTTGACCAGCCAAAGAGAAAGACCTGAAGACATTGCTCCTGAGGGTCCCCAACACCATGTCCCCATCAGATCCCTCTACATGGAGCCCACTGTTGATGCAGCCTTGCCCCATGCACAGTTTCAGTGCGTTCTGCTGTTTTGTTTTGTGTGCCTCCGTTAACGTGAGCAGCAGCAAAGGAAGCCAACCTCTGCGGAAAACCTCCAACAGGAAGTCAGGAACCCAAAAGTGAGCAGCAGGGGAAAGGAGTCTTCTTTTTTAATATCGGTGCATTATAATTATACAATAATGGGTTCCATTGTTACACTTTGTGCACACAATGTAAAAATATAATTTGGACAATTTCATTCCCCAGTGCCTCCGTTTTCTCTCCCCTCTTCCTTCCCTTGTCCCTTTCTTTACTAGTCTCTGGGAAAAACAATCTTAAAAGAACACAATCTTGCAGGGAGAAGAAACTTTAAAAACTTACTATTCTGAGAAAGATGTAAGAAAACATTGCATCCATGGAATGAAAACAGGATACCGTTTAAAATGAACATTCAGAGAAAACAAAACAAAACACAGTAATTTGAGCCAGGCATGGTGCTACACACCTGTAATCCCAAAGACTCAGGAGCCTGAGGCAGGAGGATCACAAGTTCAAGACCAGCCTGGCAACTAAGGTCCTAATTCAAAAAAAGGGCTGGGGATGTGGCTCAGTGGTAGAGCACTCCTATTCCATCCCCAGGACTGCAAAAAAAAAAAAAAAAAAAAAAAAAAAAAAAAAAAAAAAAAAAAAAAAAAAAAAAAAAAAAAAAAAAAAAAAAAAAAAAAAAAAAAAAAAAAAAAAAAAAAAAAAAAAAAAAAAAAAAAAAAAAAAAAAAAAAAAAAAAAAA
>PVKS010002658.1:35561-73780 GCA_004027875.1 Aplodontia rufa | reverse complement strand
ATAACGAAAAGTTTAGAAGAGAAAGCTATGGAAATCTTCCAGAGAGTAGGACAAGACAGACACATGCTCACAGAGAAAGAAATTCAAAAGGAGAAAGAAAAAAATTTTTTTTAAATGAGAACATTAGTCCAGGATAGCCAACATACAAATGCCAGGAGTTCTAGAAAAGGAGAACAAAGAAAACAGAGGGAAGGTCCTGCTCAGTAGCACACTTCTGTAACCCCATGGGCTTGGAAGCTGAGGTAGGAGCACCTCAAATTCAAAGTCAGCCTTAGCAACTCAGTGAGGCCCTAAGCAACTTAGCAAGATGCTGTCTCAAAACAACACAACAACAAAAAAAATATTTTTAAAAAATTAAAAAAAAAAACCAGGGTAGGGATGTGTCTCAGAGGTTAACAGTCCATGGGTTCAATCCCTGGTACAAAAAAACAAAACAAAACAAAAAAACCAGAAGGATATCATGAATAAAATAATTCAAGAAAACTTTCCAGAATTCTAAGAATTAATTATCTGTATTTAAAATGTTAGTGAAAGTTAATGCTTAAATAGCACAAAGTATCAAGCATTTTATTGATATTAATTTATTTAATTCTCATAACGATTATGAGGTAGGCACTATTATGAGCTCCATTTTGAAGATAAAGAAACTGAGGCACAGGTTAGGTAGCATTCCTGAGGCCCCAGAAGCTAGTGAACGATGGTGCAGAACTTGACCTCGGACAGTGACACTATGGAGCTGGTGCCACACTCGGTATCTGCAGCGGACTCCTGAGTTATATAAGGGTCAAGTTTATGAACCCTGGAACTAAGAGAGGACTGCAAAAGCTTCTAGAAATTAAACACAAGACTCAATGTGAGACAGTAAAGAAAATGGAAAATGCCTTCAAAATTCTGAGGAAAAATCATTTCCAATGAAGACAACTGTATCTTGATCAAACCATCCAGTAAGGATAAAGATGTTTTCAACATGCAAAGCCTAAAAGATATTTGCCCTCCATATCTTTTTTCTACCTTTTTATTGGCACATTATGATTGCACGTGAAGATGGGATTTTTGTTACGTATTTGGACACACGCACAATAAAACAATGCAATTTGGCCAATATCACTCCCTAGCACTTCCCCAACTCCTTCCTGCCCCTTGGCCCCTGTCCTCTACTGATCTCTCTTTGATTTTCATGAGATCTGCCCCAACCTTCATTTCCCTTTTTCCTTTCTAGCTCCTGCATATGAGAGAAAACATATGACCCTTGACCTTCTGACTTTGACTTACTTCGCTTAACATGATGGTCTCTAGTTCCATCATTTTCCTGAAAATTCATAATTTATTATTCTTTATGGCTGAATACAATTCCATTGTGTGTGTGCGTACGTACATGATGGAATTTTATTTAGATATATCATATTTTCTTTCTTTATTCATCCACTGATGGACTCCCAGGCTGGTTCCATAGCTTGGCTCTTGTGAACTGTGCTGCCATAAACACGGGTATGCATGTGTTGCTGCAGTATGGTGACTGCCCTCCATATCTTTTATAGGGAAAATACCAGAGGACTCCTTCAAGGGAGAGAATAAATCTAATCAAAAAAGTCATATGGGATCCAAAGACCAGAGGGGCTGACACAAAAAGAGAAAGAATCTTCCGGTGGTGAGGTAAGAGCCTGGGATCTCTACACATGAAACAGTGAGGACTCATGGACATCAGAGCCTGGCCAGCTGGACTTCTGCCCACAGCTGGATAAAACGAGCAACACCCTGGCCACATCGACAGCTAACCTGCCCCACAAGGCCTTGCACCTAAGCACCTGTGCCAAACCTCCAGGCGCCTTCTTCAGCCCTTACCCAGTTTGCCCTGTTCCTCCATGGGGTTCCTGGAACAGACATTGCTGCAAACTTTTCAGAATTTAGAAACCAAATGTAATTAAAGTTTGTCCTTCAATAGTAGGAACAGTAGGTACAATCAGTTCAGTTTGGAGCTAGTAAGAAGGCTTTGGAAGACATGTCTGCCAGGAGATGCGACTGAGAGAATGGGGTATCTGAAGTGTGGAGCATCCGTACGGACAGCACCTACTGCCCGTCTCCATCCAGCCCAGAGAGGCTTCTTCACAGGAAGAGCAGAATGCCCTGGGGACATCGAGTCATGCAGAGGCAGGTGGGAAAGCAATCCTTCATCATAGATGTCTTTATTGATCAACTAATGCCCTAAAGCGAGAGATTCACCTCAAAACTGCCTGTGGGCACAAAATAAGTGCAGTTCCCTGACAGCCAGGCCTGATGAATGCACTTTTAATGACATCAATAATAATACAATCATAAAAGGGAGGAAATAAAGGACAAATGGAATGTACCCAGGAATCATTCTTTATGCCAATATATTTATATGAAAAGTGTAACTTGTGGCATCAGAGAACACTGTCCTTAGTTCCACTACTTTTAGTTTTACTCTAGTTATTCTGTTCCTATTAATCCTTCATTCTGGTTATTTGGCACTTCATCACCGAGAGCTCAGAACCACTGGCAGGTGTAGAAGAAGACAAAGAAGACACACAGAACACAGCAAGGGCTCGCCAACCTCAGAGCCCGGCCAGTGGACCTGTGCCCACTGCTGGATAAAAGGTGCCACATCACGGCCACATCGACAGCCTATCTGGGCCATCTGAGCACCTGAGCCAAGCCTTCAGGCACCTTCCTCGGCCCCTGGCCATTCTCCCCTCCTGTACCATGCAGTTCCTGGAACAGATACCATTGCTAAATGGAATTTAGAAACCAAATATAATTCCAGCTTATTCCTTTAATAGCTAAAGTATATTAAACTATCTCAACATAGTAAGAGAAAAACTTCAGTTTTGTAAGCAGTCTTTGCAGCCCATTCATAAGCACCATGAAGCGGGTGGCCATGACCATCATTTGACGACTGAGGCACGGTAAGGTGCTGTGGTAGATAATGGGGAGCCCGCACTGAGGGTTGCTTTGTCTTCCACAAGGGGCTCTACAGGGCCAGACCTCCACCTATGCATTTCCCGCCTGGGCTGATCAGATTGGCTTGCTCCCTGAATCGACCTTTTGCCACGCTAGTTCTGACTCAGGCTTTTTTCTTCATATGTAATTTCCACTTTATCAACATTGAAGTCAGTTTTATTATAAGACCAGACCAAGTGCTTTGTACCCAGTAAAGGGTTTTTATTTTAATATCTGTCATCAAAAATTGCTCTTGTTCTGTATAATTTTATACTACTTATTATCTGTACCAGTCACCTGGTGTCGGCCATATCCTTAGCTCATAGTTATTTATGTTTACATCCCATGCCCTGTCCCGTCTGACCACCAATTGCCAAAGACCAAAGGTCATGGTCCGCGTGTCTTGGCTTCCTCAACCTCCCATCATGTGGTATAGTCAAACAGTATCACTTAGATGCACGGATGAATGAACTTTGGGTGCAGGGCTCCTGGTTTTGTATAAAATGGCCTGCTTCTTTAAAGTCCTGGAGTTGTTTATGAAGGTGAATGTGCTTTGTTAAAAATTAGCACGCTATACTCATCCTTAGCTCTAATGAACAAAGAAAAGCCACATCAACTGGGGCAACGAGAATAAAACACTGTGTTCTCACCTTTAGAGAAAATCATGGAAACAACGAGACTCTGCAATGATCACCCGAGTCAGCCAGCTGGGCAGTGCTTCTGGAGATGCCTGGAAAGACGCAGGCTCTGGAGCCTCCTTCCCACCCTGAGGAGTGAGCCCACTGCACCTGACAAGGGCATCCCGCAAGAGGATCCGCAGCAATGCACAGGTGTAGCCCACTGATGCATGGGTTGAAAGCATCACTTTTGTATAATGAAGGCCGAAAATTTCTCCAGTTACTACAATACCAATAGAGAAGAGAGGTTCCCCAATTATTCCTTCCAGAAAATTTGTTCCCAATAATTGGAAAAAAAACAAACAAACCCAAAAAATGGATGACTTTGTTTCCAGCACACAGGGGAGCTAGATATCCATAAATCCCTCATTATAAAGTCCCTTGCAAAGCTCAGTTAACTGTAGAAACACTTTTTTTTTTTTAAGAGATGGGGACAGTGAGAGAAAAAGAGTGAGTGAATCAATTTTATTTAGCTTTTCATCTGGCTTTTGTTGCTCTGACACTTCATTGTGTATGGGGTTCTGGGATTCAAACCCAGGTCCTCATGCATGCCAGGCAAGTGCTGTAACCACTGAGCCATTCCTCCAGCACATAGGAAACATTTTTGAATGCACTATTGAGCTCACAGGAGGCAGGGCCCAAATTCTCAAGGACCAAACATGAAGAAGAAGCAGAAAATCAAAACTGAGCAGTTGGTTACGGCTGATTTGAAGATGCTTGCCTCTTGGTTACAAAAAATGGTTTTGGTTTCAAAAGCTTCATGTGGGATAGCACAAAAGGCCTTGGGCCAGTTGAAGATGGGAAATGGAGTCACAGCCACCACAAAAGCAAAAACCCAGTGTGGCTGAAGGGCACAGCCCTACCACGACAGGGTAGACTAGTAACGGAGGCCCTCAGTGTGTCTGCTTTGCACTTTGGGGTGGGAAAGACTTCACGGATGATTGAGAATCACAGACCTGCCCTCAGCGGCATGGTCCAAGACACTGTAAACGGAGAGGTTGGCTTAAGTGGTTCCAAAACCGACACAAACAAATTTTCTTCCATGAGGGACGCATGAAGAGAGTCCACTTGGTTAATGTGAGCTAAACATCTACAATTACAAACTGTACAGCCACCACCACAAATGAGTTAACAGAAAAGCTAACAACACAAATACACTCCACTGATGCAGAGTAGAAAATAAATTTTGTTTAAAAGATGCTGAAGAGGGGCTGGAGTGGTGGCTCAGTGGTTACAGCGCTTACCTTGCATGGGTGAGTGCGCGGGTTCAAACCCCAGCACCACGTACACAATGAAGTCTCAGAGCAACAAAGGCCACATTAAAAACTAAATAAAATTGATTCTCTCTCTCTCACTGTCCTTCTCTCTTAAAAAGTGCTCAAGAGGTAAAAGGGAATTGAAAATAAGAGCAACCTATTTTCATTTCTAGATGCAATGGAGTAGTCCCTTCCTCTCTAGTCCACCCTCTGACAGCTAAAATCCCTGGATATAGTAAACAAAAGAAGGTGGAAAGAGGAGACTGAGCAGGAACCTTGGCACTTAAGGAATGGCATGGCAGTGCGGGCCCTGGGTTGTGTTTTGGATTTTTTATTTCATTTTGTTTTTTAAAATCTCCCATCTATCCCTCCAGGGAAGGGATAAGCTAGAGAAGCTTGTGACTTGGAACTCAGGAACTCAGACAAGAAAAGTCTGCTCTCTCACCATAAGACTGGGAAAGGAGTTCTAACAGACAGACACCTTCCTGATAACACCTGCTCTAAGGCAGCCAATCACCAAAGGAGCCCCTCACCCTGCCTTGGAACATCATGGGACCAAGCCCAGGGCTGAGCCGTGTAGTAGAAAGGAATAGGTTGTCTTGTGAGAACCGTATTAAAACGCTTCAGAAAAAGTGAGTTCAAGTCAATTCCGATGCAGCCATACCATGGAACTGTATATGGGATTAAGTAAGTTTTTAAAGTTGTCCAGAATACAACAAGCCAAGAAAAAAGCCAGCCAGAGAACAAAATCTCTACCCACAGATCACATTTTTGTTACTGGGTGTATACTCTATGCACATATTTGCACACACAAAAAGGTGTGTGGGAGGACTTATATTATTTTCAGGGCATAGGTACAGGACTATTTACTTTTGAAAAATACTAATGCATACAGTGAACGTGTATTACTTTAATAAATAGCCCAAACAACAAAAGATTTTCCCTCTTGGGAAAATAAAGTTAGCACAGAAGGATACATAGCCAATAAAAGCAACTAAACAAACTGTTTTCACCAGAAGTGTAGATACAAAGATAATAATGCTTGCGACACAATAGCGAAACGATGAGTATTTTTTCTAGTTCTCAATTTTCATAAAAGGCTTATGATAATTCTATAATTTTTAAAGTTTGGTTTTAAGTTTAAATTTGTGGTTCACATGTCAACCTGTTCCCTGCTGAGGAGAAAAAGTGACACCAGAGTAGGCCAGGCTGAAAGCTATTCGTGTCTGATGGAATCAAACCGAGCGAGATCACTGCTTAGAAAACTCTTGCTGGTCAGCCACCTGCTGCTCCTGGACCTCCCCAATCCTGCTACACCTTCGTCTTGGTTGCCCTGACAACACCTGTAAATGCACACGGAAGATCATGGACTTGACGCAAAATGGGACAACGAAGTACTATATGGAAAGAAAATTTCAAGAAAAACAATTTGACCACTGGTAGGGACAAAACTGCTGCAAAAGATAAAACCTTGATTGTGGGACTGAATGCAATGAAAGATGCATTCCTCAGATTGGGGTGTGCTAACATAAATTCATGTCTCCCAAAGAGTTATAAAGCAGTCTTGTGAGTGGATCCGTAGGGAAAGGATTTGGGGGTCACATAGGTGTGAAAAGTACTGCTTTATCATATCTCAGTTTTGGAGTCACAAGACACAATGGCATCATAAAGACACAAAGCTGTGCCTTGGGGGAAGCCAGCTGAACTTTGATAAGTTGGTGTCTCTTAGCCAGGCAGTAGACCCTGTTTTCTGCATGGTGCTTACGACCACGTGTGGAGACTGTTGATCTAGTCAAGGCACAAGGCAGCACCTAAGAGAGCACAGCTTCTCCCTGGAGCCCATATAAATTCTGGTGATTGTGGAAAGAACCAGGGTTTTATCTCCTGACCTCTTCAATCACAGGCACAGCTTTCTACAGAAAGATCTTAGCCACAATGAGAGAGTCCGTTGATGAGTTTACATAGGTGATAGAAAGGCGGCCAGGTTAGCAATATCCCCACGGGTGTTTCAAATCTGGCTGAAAAAGTGAATGAGTAGAGGTCACGCGGGGATGGGACAAGAGGGTGGCTGTGGATCTTATGCTCCCAAACACACCAGAACAATTCCACTCCCAGCACAATGATCTCTTGGCTCTTATGCTTTCTCCTAAAAGTTAGAAAAAAGTTCTTTTGGATTTTTAATCCAGGTCTTGGTCATACCAAGTGTCTGATTTTTAAGATTGTTCCTGGAATTACCAGCTCTTTGGCAAACAGCAAGGACAACCTGAGTTTTCCATGCTACACCCCTTATTTGTATGAACTACCAGACAGCTAAATAGACGTCTAAAGATGGCATTTGCTTTAATGGCCCTATTCAGTACTTTGTGTCCCTCTGGACTCCTAGGCCTGAGTTTGTGAATATTCAACAATCAAGGCTGGTCACATTAGCCCTAATTGTGCTCACTAAATTCCTTACGTGGCTATTACTTTAAGTGTTAATATTAAAGATGCAACATTTGTTATGTCTCTTATTGCTTATTTACACATCAGATGGCACAAATGAGCTGTTATTTCTTGTCTCCTTGCCCTGTCTGTGATGCTATAGTCCAGGGAACATTCTATGCAGAAGAGAAGTGCTGGGCAAACCAGGCCCACACTCTGTGTCACTGCAAAGAACAGGGAAATCAACTGCCCCTTTGAGACAGAAGGGTGTCTCTAGGGACAATGGTAAATGAGCAAGCAGGAAAGCACAGCCTCGTGCCCTGGCAATTGCTGTAGATGAGAACCATCACTAACAGGAAGTATTTCTTCTGAGATTTTAGGACTGGGTCTTTATGTCCTCTGATATGATTTATTTATTTTTCTGCAGGACAGCTTACTAGAATCAGGTAAGTCTATCCCCTCATCTAAGAACCTGAAGCCAAGAAAACAGTCTGTCCCGATATCCTTGATAAAGAATATCCTTGATATAGAATATTCATTCTTCATAGAATCTTTCTTCATAGAAGGACTTAGGTAATATGTCACAGGGATTTTTTAAAAATATCTAGACCCTTTGATGTGGCAATTTAACTTTCAGATGTTAATCCCAAGAAAATAGTCAGAATTTTATTCAAAGGTTTTTCTGCAAGGAAGTTCATTTCAGTGTTGTTTATACTAGAGAAAGTTTAGGAATATCATATATGTTCAACAGGAAAGAAATGATTAACTAAATGATGGTATATTCACTTGTGGGAATTTTGGGCAGCCATTTCAAAATCCAATTTTCAAGGATTATTTAATGATATTGGAAATGTTCTTACTAGAACGTTAAGTAATGAAAGCAGGACACTAGTGGGAATGCAAAATTGTACAACCTCTATGGAGAGATATTTGGCAGTCTCTACTATAATTTCATACACATTAACCTTTTGACCCAACAATTCTACTTCCAGGAAACCCACCCCAAAGATAAACTGGCAAATATACAAAGTGATGTACACACTTCTTCATTGCAGAATTATCTTTAACAGGAAAGGAATAGAAATAACCCAGATGCCCATCATTAGGTGACTAATGGGATAAATCATCATATCTACAAAATGGAGCACTATGTAGCTAAAAGGGGAGTAAGAAAGAACTTATGTACTTATCTGAAATGATCTCCAAAATATTTTGATATTGTATTAAGAGAAAAACATCAAGATAGAGAACAATTGTGTAATATGTTACCTTTAGCATAAAAAAAAAAAAACCAAGTTCAGTTATTTTGTGGGATTCTTTAAAAAAAACCTGAAAGTGCAGCCGTGAAACCTGTGGCAGCTTTCCTCTATGAACTGTCAATTCTTTCTATTAGTCCAGTGATTATCAGCTGGGGGTGATTTTGCCCCTCAGGGACTGACGATGTCTGGAGATACATCGTGGTTCTCACAACCCAGGGAGTGATGTTACTGGCTTGTAGGGGGTAGAGTCCAGGGATATTTCTTAACATTCTACAATGCACAGGGCAGCCCCCATGACAATGAGTTATCTGTTCCAAATGTGAGCAGTGCTGGGCTTGAGAAATCCCACTGAGCTCTTTCTTCCTAATTAGGCCATGTTTGTACCTTTTCCTTCTCACTATGTTACTGACGTGAAAGCATTTAAATTACTACTGAGCTGGGTGTGGTGGCACACCCTTATAATCCCAGAGACTTGGGAGGCTGAGGCAGGAGGACTGTAAGTTCAAAGCCAGCCTCAGCAACTTAGCAAGGCCCTAAGCAACTTAGCAAGACCCTGCCTCAAAATAAAAAATAAAAAGGGTTGGGGATGGAGCTCAGGAGTTAAACACCCCTGTGTTCAACCCCTAGTACCAAAAATAATTAATTAATACTGAGAAACTCACATATATACACAAATATCATATGTGTGCACAAAGTGACCATTAATTTTAGTAATACTGCTAAGAACTAAAATTTTCACAGGTAGAGAAAAGATACACATATAAAGTAAAATAATTTAAACAAAAACATTGTAATCTTAAATGTGAATGGGAAATACCCCAAATTTGGATTCTCTTATTAAATCTGAATGGTATAAAAAATATTGGGAGGCATTCATTTCTGCCACAGCAATGTGGGGGCAAACAGATTAGTCTCCAGGGCTGCACTCTCTGACACAGAAGTCATCAGCCACGTGTGGATATTTGACATTAGAAGTGTGGCTAGTGCAAACTCAGATGTGCTGAAAGTGTAAAATATACACTGGATCTCAAAGATTTTGCATGGAAAATAGAAAGTAAAATATGACAATAAATCTATATTGATTATATATTAAAATGATATTTTGGATATATTGAGCTAAGTAAAATATGTTGCCACAATTTTACCTGCTTATTTTTATTTTGATATGGCTACTAGAAAATGTAAAAGTATACATGTGCCTTGAATTATACTTCTATTAGATAATGCTGCTATAGAATAACCCAGGGCAGGGCGCTCTGAAATGCTCCAGGCTTGGGGAGTAGGGCAGACAAAGGAAGTTCAGCAAAGGCAGAAAGAAAAAGAGGAACAAAAATGTTCATAAAGTAAGGTAACGAAGGAGGGAGAAGGAAGGGAAAGAGGGAGAACAGGAAGGAAGAAAGGAGGGAAGAAAGGAAAGGGAGAAAGGGAGGGAGGGAAGGAGGGAAGGTGGGTGGGGAGACTTGCCACAATAAAACCAAGTCACTTGTGTCAAACTCTAACAAAAAAGTAATAAATAAATCCAGGAGGTTATGAAGGAGGGAGCTCATGCCTGTGTGCCTGATGACAAGAACTATTCACCAAAGACCCTGCCAGAACCAGAACCTTGCACAAAGGCCACCACAACCTTACACGGAGACTACTTCTGCAAGGACGTCTGTCTAGCAACTGACTGTTCAATCTAGAACTTACACCACCCTGTTATTGCTCCTTAGACACCCTAGTTATTAATCCTGTGGCCAAGCGTTCTTGTATCAAAATAGCATGTAATCCTCCCCATTGTGCCTTTAAAAACTTCCCCTTGTCCCAACTCCTTTGAATATGCACATAGTTAACTAGGGTACATGTGTTCGAATTGCTGTGCTCTGCTGTTCCCAAACAAATTTACTGATCTTTGGAGAATTTTTCTTTGCATGTTATTTAGGTTGGCAGAAGGAAGGAATAGTGGCCATGGAGAGGGAGAAAATATTTACAAATCTGACAGAGGACTTGTATCTAGAATATATTTAAAAACTCTTAACTCAGTGATAAAATTTTTACATGAACAAAAAATTTGAAAAGATATTTCTGCAAAGATGTGCAATTGGCCAATAACTACATGAAAAGATGCTCAACATCATTAGTCATCGTGGAAATAATGCAAATCAAAACCACAAGACACCACTTTTCACCCACTTGGATGACTGTGCTATAATCAAGAAGACAGAAAATAACAAGCGTTCGTGAGGATGGGGAGAAGCTGGAATCCTCATCCACTGCAGCTGGGAAGCACAATGGTGCCTCCACTTTAGAAAACAGCCTGGCAGGTCCTCGAATGATTAAACACAGTTACCACATGACCAATCATTCCACTTGTAGTATAAAATAGGCAAATCTATAGAGTCAGAAAATAGATCGGTGGTTGCTTAGTGCTGGGGGTCAAGGGAGAATGGGGGTGATTGTTAATGGGTGTAGTTCCTTTTTAGGGCAAAGAAAACTTGCTCTAAAATTGATTGTGGTAATGGCTGTAAAATCCTATACACTAGTCATGCACCACATAATGGTGTTTCGGACAGTGATAGGCTGCATGTATGACAGTGGCCCCATGAGATCCCAATTGAGCTGAAACTTCCCATTGCCTAGTGATGTCACAATATTATGATGTGACACGTTACTCGTGTGGTTCTGGTGATGATGGTGTAAACAAGCCTACTATGCTGCCGGCCGTATAACATAGAGCACATGCCATCATGAATGGTACATAACAGTTGATAATGATAACAAATGACTATTATTGGTTTTATATTTACTATTTTATATTTTTTATTGTTACTTTAAAGGGCAATCCTACTTTTTTTTAAGGTTTGCTGTAAACAGCATGCTGCGTTTCACAGGCAGCTGCCTACTACATCTCGCATTTACCATGTTTCCCAATTGCATCAGGAGGCCACATTGAATGACTGACCTATACCATCTAGGTTTGTGTAAGTTCACTCAATGATGTTCACACAAGGACGAAATCACCTAACTACACGTTTCTCAGAACATATGACATGGTAGTACTTAACACCGTTAGACTACACTCTGAATTGTGCAGTATGTGAGTTATAGGTCAATAAAGCTTTTTAAAAACTCACAAAACTTTATGGAGTTATACCAAACAAGCCAGGAAATCACAGTGATAAGAAAGGGATGGAGAGAGGGCAAGACTGATGACTGATCCATTGGTCACTTCTGGAGATTGCTAAGGCATCACCTTGAAGCTCTAAAACTCAAAGAGGAAGAATATTGCTTTTCTAGTATGAACTACACTGTAACACAATCAAGTAACCCTACTGGATAAGGGGAAGTTCTTGTTAGAGAGACTAATTCCAGCTATCAATCAGAAGGAATGGCAGAATCATACCCACAGTGAAATGATGGATTCTGGCAAAGACCATCAGTGGATACTCAACCACTGATAGGAGTTGTACAACAGAGGAACCAGATTGACACACCTGAACCCACAGGCCAACCTCAGCACAACCAAAAGTAGAGGAACCAGTTATTGCAGACCTCTGGACAGAATGCCACATGATGTACACATCATTACCTAGGAAATAGGTTTGCAAAAAAAAAAATCCTATTGATGCAAAATCTAATCAATTTAATTTTTAGTCTAGAGGAACTATATGGGTAAAGAGAGCAAGCTACTACATCTCTTGACCTTGGTCACCCTCTGAGAATGGGAAAAACATCATTTCCTTTATCTGTTTCCTACCTCACCTGTAACTCTAAAAAAAAATAATGAAAATATTCTTAAAACTATAAAGGGATGATAATTATTTTAAAAATATATTTTCCAAGTAGATATTGTTTTTCCCTAGCCAACATCTCTTATTTCCCAATTCCACTTCTAGAATTGTTCTTAAACCACTCTGGGATATAGTTTGAATAAAAGACTCAGAGTAGATTACATTTTCAATTAGAGATTATTTAGCTTTCTATTTACTGTACAACATTAAAGAAAAGATTTTCTTCCTAACTTAAAAGTTTAATTTTAATGTTGATAAAATCCAAATATTATTTCTGGAATATTCCTTGAGCCCTTGAGATTTTAAGCATTGGAAAGGTCTATGCTAAAACACTGCTTAATTTAAACATAGTACAGTCATCCCTCAGCATCCAAGGGGATTGGTACCACACCCTCACACTGTGGCAGAGCTTTTGCACACATCCATGCATA
This sequence comes from Aplodontia rufa, assembly GCA_004027875.1. Taxonomy (NCBI): domain Eukaryota; kingdom Metazoa; phylum Chordata; class Mammalia; order Rodentia; family Aplodontiidae; genus Aplodontia; species Aplodontia rufa. Next base: position 61,008 of record PVKS010002658.1, on the reverse strand, counting down.
TCCTCCTGTTTACTGCCAATCCTCAGTGCCTGTAATGCCTCATGCTATGTAAATGTTAGGTAAATCACTGTCATACTAGATTGTCTAGGGAATGATGACAAGAGAAAAATGTCTGTGCATGTTCAGTCCAAATAGAATTTTCCTTCAATATTTTCAATCTGCAGGTGGCTGAATGTGTGGCTGCAGTACCACTGAGCATAGTGTCTAACTATATATAATTTAGCTTTAAACTCAAAATGTCCATTTTAAATATTGCCAATGGTAGCCCAGGCCTGTGTTCTATTAAGGCAGATTCTTTCATGGTACAGATAGCAAGGACTGGGGCCATGAACAGGAAGCCTTCCAATTTATCTTCCAGGGCTAGAAACAAATAACTAGGCTTTGCCTAAAGCGATCATTATAAAATCTTCACCTTTACTTAGTGGCTCATGAAAATGTATTCAACCTGTCCTCCTTTGATTTCTTACCATGGCAGGTTAGAAGCTGCCAAGACAAACACGAGATCTTCTGAGCGTGCCAGCCCATCCATCTGTACCAGTAACTCTGTCTTCATACGAAGGCTTCCTTCATGTTCTCCCCTGTGGAGGACAAGGAGACATGATTCCCTCAAGTGGCAGAGGCTTTGCCCTTACGACAAGAGTGACACTCACAACAACTACCCAGTGACTGTAGAACAGGTTCTGTTTTAATAGCAGACGAAGCCACTCATGTTGCTTAAAGAAAATAAGCAATGTGGTATTATGTTCACATAGAAGGCAATAGAAAAAAGCAAATAAATAGAATGATGGTGCTTAAAAGAAAACCAAAAACTGGCAGTAAACTGGAAAATAACTGAAGGGTGAACAGTGCCAACTGGTGATTAAATGTAGGCCAGCTGCGTACACCTGCAGCATTGTTTACTCTTGGAAAAATGGAATAATTGAGAGTAGTCCCTTTCATTTATATGGCAGGCATGAAAGCACTTTCATGCAGTATTTCTTTTAGGATAATTTATAGATCTAAATTTTCCAAGAGAAAAAAACAACTATGCTGAATCTGTTTCATTCTCTTCTAAAAAGAGGCAAGATATTGACATGGAACCTGTGGTTTCTTTGCACAGCAGAGTGGAGGCAATTTTCTGTGCAAGTTTGCCTGCTAAGCTCCCACCCCACCATTGTCTAAGACACAATTATCAAGAAAGAGCAAGTTAAGAGGACCTGACCAGTTCGAATTGGATTTAAACATTGACCACATTCTGCAGATTCACCTTCTTCTACATTTGCATAAATTTAGTTAAAAGGACAAAAAACAAAACAATACAAAAAGACAACTTTTTGGGGCAAAACAGCATTTAACTTATTTTCTGTGCATGTGTGGGGTAACCCAAACTAGGTACAGTATGAGTATTCCTTATTCAAAATGCTTTAACCAGAAGAGTTTTGGATTTCAGAGTTTTTTGAATTTTGGAATATTTGCATATACACAATGAGATATCTTGAGAATGGGACCCAAGTTTAAACATGCAATTAATTTATCTTTCATGTATACCTTATGCATATAGCCTGAAGATAATTTATTCAATATTTTTAATAATTTCATGCTTAAAACAAACTTTCATGGTGTGCAGTTTTCCACTTGTGGCATCATGTTAGAGCTCAAAAATTTCACATTTCAGAGCACCTTGGATATTAGATTTTCAACTTAGGGATTCTTAACCTTTGTATGACTTCTTAGAACCTATGCCCCTTAGTACACAACTATCATTTCCCAGGAGAGAAGGCTCTTTTACAGCATAGTGATAAGTTAATTCAGCATTTGCCCCTAATTATGGTTCTTTTCACTTCAGAGTACTTGCCATTATTTCCTGACCCTTTGAAGACTAGTTTTAGAAACTTCAAGTTTCAGACAGGAAACTGAAATTCTAGGCAAAACTTGGAGCCAATCGATGCTGAGGGAGACCCTGGGGGAGGAAAACCTACAGAGCAAACCTAAGAGTCAGGGCAGGGCCAGCCACACAGGGCCCTTCTGTGTAGGGAAATGAGCAGGGGGCACCAGGGGGCTCTCAGCTGGGTGTGCAGTTTTCTGCTCCTCTCAGGTTCCATTTAGAGAGGCAGAGTGCCACAGCCTGGGGCTGAGAGGCAATGGTTAAGCCATGGAAAGTGTCCTGCTTTAATCAATTGCATAAATTCCAGCTGACTTGGGTGCATCCTCATGCTTGATTTTCCTGCTGGAAAGATGATTTACAAGGAATCAAATATCATAAATTACATTCTCATTATGCTTCCAACAACTGAGTCACATGATTTTTATTACTATTAGTTCTGCTTTAATGACAGACCACCAAAAGTCATTAATAAATGCAGCTATGTTGACATTTTTGAGATTTTTATTTATTTATTTTATTAAGGAGCTGAGTTATACAATCATAAATGCATATAAAGTAACAATATGATATGCATTTGTTCTTAGAACAGAATTACGCCCACATTACTTACACCTCAGTCTCTTGATTCTTCTATGTTTTGCCCCTACAAGTGATATAAATGCTTAGATTGTGAATTTTCCAGAGTTAAATGATTGCATAAGGATTATTTGGATTCTCAGGGGGGAAAAGAGTATGCTACAATGTTGACTATCTCCCTATCTCTCCCACCCCTCCTCTCCCCCTTTCCTATTCCCTCCCCTGCCCCCCCATCCATGGTTCCCTTAGATTTTGTGTTACTATGCCTTTTTTAGGTCTAATACATGAATTTGACAACCTTCCACCCAAGCCTAGGTTTTGCCTCCACAAATCAGGGAAAACATTTAACCCTTGAGTCTCTGGGTTTGGGAATTTTTTTTTTTAAGACGGAGGTGTCAGATTGTTCAACAAATAAAATTCTGAATAAAAAAAAAGAGGTGTCAGATATAATAAAAAGCTTCAAAGAAAAATACCTCTGATCAAGACAGAAAGTCTTAAAATCAAGCAAACAACAATAACAAAAAAACCCTCTTGGCCTTTTGAAAGCATAAACAGAAGGCTTATTACAGTCTGAGAAGTGTTCCTTCCTGCTGGGGACATTAGCTGACACTTAATCTTTACAAATAACATATGTGACATATTTAAAATCAGACACGCTGAGCCACGACCTGATGTCAGAGAAACAGTGGCTTCCCTGGCCTCACACACAGTCAAGGACTGCCTCGAGGGAGTGAGATGCAGACGTGGCCCATTGCAGTGGCCAGCGGGCAAGCCCCATTCCCCATGGGCAGCCCTCTGGCTCCAGAGGAGGCCGTCACAGGCAGCTATTTTGAGCCAGCAGGCCCGCTATGGCAGCCTGGGAACCTGGGGCTGTATGATCTTCAGGCTCACAAACCAACCACTCTGTAGGGGTGGGAGTAGGGAGGATGACATTTCCTCCGGTTATAAAAACTACTTAAATCAGCTGTTCAGTTAACAGGATCTAATTTAAAGAGCTTTCCATGTGTCTGTAGAAAATTTGTGGGCTTATTAATAGGCTCATTCTGCTGGTAAATGTCGATGGGCTTCCGACCATCAAACACACTTACAAGAGGGGAGAAATGATGACCAAAAAAACCCCGTCTGTTACCCAGGAGCCATGCCTCTCTGACTCATCACCGACTCCAGCTCGTCCAGGAAGATCGTGGAGGGGGCGTGATAGCGGGCAAGTTCAAATAATACCTGGGTGAAGGAAGGGCAAGGGCAGGCATGTTAAGTCCTCAGCATATACATATGTTAAAGTTGCTCCCAGAGATTAAAAGCTTACAATGACTGTAATAATAAGCATTCATTCTGCACTCTGTTACTTTAATCATTACCATTATTTCTCCCTACTACCACCCCAGGGGGTTGGATGGTCCAATTACTTTCATTTATCACTTGATAAAATTAGAGCCAGAGAGAGTAGGTGGTTAGTTCAAGGTTACTAATCATAAATGGGAGAGCGGAAGGGAAAACTATTTCTGAGCTTCCACTTGGTTGGTTAACCCTGAGGACACCCTGCCAATAACATGTTCCATATGGACACAAAGCCTTAGCATTGGTAAAATTGTTTCATGAGTTTTCACTTAATCTCTGGGGACAATAGGAAGATCATTCTCAGAATGAAGAAATGCAGGGAAAGGATAGGGTTCCAATCATGGTTAGCAGGGCCGAATAATTTTGCCCCTTTCTGTTCCCTAAACTACTCCATGGGGTGCCCACACCACTAGCACACTAGTGCTTGGTACAATCAGGTACATGAAGACAATTCTTGATTGACTAAGATGTGCTATTCCAAAGTAAAATATTGTAAACTGAACAAGAACAGGAAAGCAACCAACAAAAGAACAGACATCCAAAAACAAAATAAAGAGCTCTAAAGGGAGACGTGGTGGTGATGAGAACAGTATAAAAATCTAAACCTCTTTTTTTAAACCCTGAAACTGATCTCTTGAGCACCATATACAATTCTTCACTGGTTGATCGGAGAAAGCAGAAGAGATTTAGAAAAGAATAGAGATTCTTTAATAGCCACCGGGGATTTATTCTCCATGTCACTTAGCACTAGCAAAGCATCACAGAACAAATAAGAAGGGAGGGGCTCAGAAAAAGCCAGATTGTAGCTTTCTGAGCAGCAGCAGATCATCCCTCCGAGACCTCCCTTTCCTGGAGTGGGAAATTCCTCACCTTCAGCAGTGGCTGGGCAAGGGTGCATCCAAGCTCATGTGTCCACGACCTTGCAGAGAGTCTCAGTCTAACGACCTGAGAGAACTAGGGCAATGCTTGGACACTTGTCACAAACAATTTTTAGGTATAATTTAGCCCACCTAATTGGAAAAAAGTGAGTTTTCTTCCTTGTCACACAAGGAAATTCCCCAAATACCTGACATTGTGGATGATTACAACAGCAGCAATCTTCCCAATGGAAAACAGAATATGAGAATCATATACATTTTTAAGGAACTCACTCAATGCAAGAGAACAATCACCTCCACTGAACCATTTGCTACCGGTTGGAAGGAGAACCACATCCAGAGCCTAGGTCTGCACACTGCTCATGTCACTGTTCTTCCCACTCCCAGAGAATAAATAGAACCCTGGGTAAGTGCTTCTGCAAGCATTAGTCTAAAATTTTCAGAGGTACTTGGAGGAAGTTAAATCATATTATTGGGGGGTGAAAGATGTAAGCACCAATAGGTATATGCATTTGCTAAAGTGATCACTCAACTATTCAATAGTGCTCAACTCCTAAGAGGCATGAACATTAGGACGGGAGGGAGGAACACAACCCAAAGGTTCCCTATAAATAACTCTAATTGGAATAGAAAGAGAAACAAATGTCAGGAAAAGCTCCTCTGACTTAGGGGAAGGTCCTAAAGGGCTTTCTTTATCTGAATGCTTTGCAGAAAAGAGCCTGACAGCATGACCAAGATTTTCCAGTGAGGATTTTGCCAAGCTCTCAAAGAGAGAAAGAGAAAAAGAGAGAGAGAGAGAGGGAGAGAGAGAGAGAATGAATAAAGGCTTTATTTGTTGTTGCTCTTTTGTTTGGTTTTGGTTTTGGTACTGGGGATTTACCACAGGGGCACTTTACTACTGTGCCACATCCTCGGCCCTTTTTAATTTTTATTTTGAGACTGGCTATTTGAGACTTAGGGCTTCACTAAACTGGAGAGGCTGGCCTTGAATTTGTGATCCTCCTGCCTCAGCCTCCCAAATGACTGAGATTACAGGTGTGTACTACCATGCCCAGCAAGACAAAATAAACTAATTTATAAAAGGAAAAAAGCTGAGATCCTTCAAGGTTAGCAGAGGTTACCTATTTGTTCTTAAATTATTTTTTCAAATATTCAAATAAAAATGTATTTCTTAAAAAACATAAGTATATATTCTTTTTTCCCCCTTGGCCCAGGGAATGAACTCTGAGGTGCTTAACCACTGAGCCACAACCCCAACCCTTTTTAAAAATTTATTGAATTTTATTTCTTAAATAGAAAGAGAGAAGGAGAGAGAGATAAAGAGAGAATGAATTTTATTTATATTTTCATCTGGCCTTCTTTTCTCTGAACTTTAGTTGTGTATGTGGTGCTGGGGTTTGAACCTGGGTCCTCACGCATGCCAGGCAAGCACTTCAATCCCTGAGCAACTGCTTTAGCCCTCCCATCCCTTTTTATTTTTTATTTTGAGACAGGGTCTCACTAAGTTGCTTAGGACCTTGCTAAGTTGCTGAAGCTGGCTTTGAACTAGTGATCCTCTTGCCTCAGCCTCCTGAGTTGCAAGGATTACATGCGTGCACCACGGTGCCCAGCATCATAAAAAATATAAATACATTCTAAACCTACAAAGCATACTCAAATTCATTTGAAATCAAAGATTTACATACAAGCACTAAAATACTGAAATGTACATTCAATCAGTGAAATACTATTTTTCTCTCAGATTGACTCAGATTTTTAAAAAAAGTTTTTTTGGATACTACATAATGTTGGTCACAGTGTGGGGAAACAAACATACATATAAACCATCGATGGACCTATAAGTTACTACAACCCTCTTGGCAGGTAATTTAGCAATTGGTGATGCTCATTCCCTCTAACCTGGTTATTCTACTTTGCAGAAGTTGCCCTGTGTACTGTATGTGCATAGATACGTGCACAGAAGACCGTCCTTCTAGCTCTCTTCAATAATAGCAGGAGACTGGAAACAGCCTAAATGCCCATTGCCATTACCTGGCTGAACAAAAATATCTAGTCCTGTACCAAAAACAAACAAACAATCAAACAAAAAACGGCTAAATATATTGTGGTGCATCTATGCAATGGAACAGCATGTAGACATATGAAAGAAAATGTTTTGAATATAATAATCTAGAACAATGGCTAAGTTATATTGTTACGTGTGGGAAAAGCAAGCTACCAAGGGAGACGCAGAGCATATTACTACTTGTACTCAAAAAGGAAGGGAAATGCACAGTAAGTTAATGTAAGATATATAAATGCTCTGGGAGGCTATACCAGCAACTGTTAATAATGGGTACCTCAAGGGAGAGGATTCAGGGGTCTGTAGACCCTTTTTAATAAAAGCTAGCTATTTTTAAATAAATGGTAAAAGAAAGGGAAGTTTGGAGGAGGAATAATTTCCTTATTCTTAGAATTCTAAAAAAAAATACTGATGCAGAAGCAAACTTTAGATAAAATGTTCACAGAGAGTGGAGGGTGCTAATCAACTTTTCTAGCATTCAGCATTAAATATGAAAATCCATTTAGCTTGAATCTCTATTAAGAATATCATTAAGAAAGAAAATATATAAAATATCAGAATTTATTCTTCTGCCTAGGTAAGTCTTGTCCAGGAAGTACAATTAGTATTTCTTATCTTTGGCACTGTCTTGAGCCAGTGGTTGTAATCATCACTTTTTATGACAGGAGTTGAATCTAAATTGATTCTGGGGTGCACCTTTCAAGGGTTTTGCTGTTACTCAGCATACAGAAATGAAATGCCCCCCCAAAATCTCAGACTAACAAGGATTGTAGTTAGTTGAATTTCAGCTAATTAAATCCAGTGAATCAGAATCCCGTGGAAACTGCAAATGTAGGAGCAGCTGAAGAGTAGCCCCATTTTCGAACCTGGCTCTAAGTTAGACTCGAATAAAAGATTAAAGTAGATGTCAATGAATGTTTCCACCAATTACAGTCCTGAAGGGGGGATAAGAATACATAAAAACTTACACATTTGAAACAACTTGAAAACAATATCAAAATAATAAATAATAGGTTATGTTAGGTAAATCAATCCTCTTAAAATATTACATTGTGACTTTCAAACAGGCCATAATCTTTTGGAAATGAGTCATTCAAGGGAGCATGATTTCAGAGTAACATTTTAAGGTAATTTCTTTTCAGAAAATACATAATACTTTATATTCACTCAGTATTGATTACTTCAGTCTTCTACAAAAGTTCAACAGGATTTCTGGGAAGGATCCACCTTACCCTGAGCCATAAATCACAAACAGAAGTTGTCTCAAGGTGACTGGAAGATACAGTAAATTTTTATAATGTAAAATGTGTCATAGACTAAGAATAAAACATGGTAAAGATGGAAATAGTCCTTTAAGGAAGGGAAAAACCCTCTAGGTTAAGGGCTCTGTGAAGGAAATGTGCGCAGAGCATCTGAAAGAATAATTAAGTTTCAAGTCTCCTGAATCTTCTACATAGGAACTAGCATACAGTGGTAGCCTCGGAATAAATGTTAACTGAAACTACCGCACGTACTTAATAATGAATGCTTCTTGAATGAAGAAAATAGTAGGCCACTTCAGAGACAATTTTCCCCCATCTTCCATTCCTAAGATGCATGAATCAAAAAAGGGCTGTTGGTAAACTTCCAGAAGAAAGGAGATAATGGTTTGCTGATGGGGGCAGGTTTAATATCCATGTGTAACAGTCAATCAATTTCCCCGGCTTTTGGTAATTAAAACCCAGGACAAGATCTTACACACAAATCACCTAAAAACAAGTAAGCTCTAACGCTGTTTTGTTACTACGTTATTCTGCCACAACTTATTTTTTTTAAAGGTAAAATTAAGAATACTCACCCGAACGAGCTTCTCTGAATCCCCTCTCCATTTGCTGACAATGGTAGATGCGGAAATGTTAAAGAAGGTTGTTTTGCATTCGGTGGCCACAGCTTTGGCCAGTAAAGTCTTTCCTGTACCTAGAGACACATGTGGATGAACGTGAGCCGGTGCTTAAACTCCATTTTCCTGCGGACCGAGGAAGTCAGTCTCACGTAGGAAGGAGAAAGTGGTTGCTCAGCTCTCATTTGCCCCAAGTCGCCAAGTGAGGAATGAGTGGCGACTCATTCCCTGCACACATGCTTACCACCAAACAGAAGGAAATGCAAAGCCATGTTTACCTGGAGGGCCGTAAAGCAGTAGTCCTTTCCAGGGAGAAAGAATTCCTGTGAATAGCTGTGGATACTATGGGAACAAGGAACAATGATGAGGTTTGGTATCAATACATCAGGCTGTACCCCCTCAGCACAGACAAGCTAGTAATGTCGGAGCAAAGCACAGCCCAACTCTACAATTCAGGGCTTCCTTCTGTGTATATTTTATTTATCCCAATTTTACTTTCATACTGGATAAGAATGATTGACTTAATGTTTGTGAGTTCTTAAAGAGCCAGTTTTTTTTTTTTCAGGAAAAGAAAGGTATATTAGCTATTTCCCCCTCCAATATAAAACAGTTATTTCTTACAGGCACAATGTCATTTCTCCCAGAGAAATACGTAGAACAATACATAGAACAATCTTTTGTATGTTGTAAAGCAGGTGCAAACTATAAGATAAACAATAGCACCTACAAAAACAGGTGTAGGTGAGTGAAATACAAAGCTCCGGTGTAGCCTGTTTGAGACAGCACTCTCCTGTAATCCCAGCTAGGAGGCTGAGGTAGGAGGAGCTCAAGTTCAAGGCCAGCCTGAGAAACTTAGGGAGATTCTATCTCAAAATAAGTTTTAAAAAATCCTGGGAGTGTTGCTCACTAGTATAGCACTTGCTTAGCATGCATGAGGTTCAATCCCTAGCACCACATAAATAAAGAAAGAACACTCAGGGACAAATACATAAGGAGACACTGGCTAGAAAAGGACATGCATGGACTTCAGTGAGTCTCTTCCCTTTTAGTTCAAATACAAATAATCTGGGTAGTGGGCAGGATCTGTAGAGATCAAGGGGAAGGAAAAATAAAAGTAAAATTGCAACTAGCTCTTAATTCCTTGCTAATGCAAGAAATTAATTAATAAATTAATTAATAAAATAATTCTGGCTGCAGGAGATTATAGAAAATGGCCAAAAACTATTTGCAGCTCCTTCCATGAAGAGGTGGAGTCTGTTTCTCCACCACTTGAACCTGGGCCTTGGCTTGTGACTTTGGCCAATGGAACATTAGCAAATATAATAAGAGACTTGAAAATATAAGAGTAGTAGATATGAGCAAGAGATATGAAGAACGCTAAGGACTTAGGATTTGCCCTTTTTTCCCTCCTTCTGGGAGCCCTTTGTGAACAGAACTGGACTAGCCTGCTAAAGAAGAGAAGCCTCAGCTGGCCCACTTGTTCCAACTTGTCCGACCTTGCCAGTCACTCTGATTCCCCAGACATGTTATTGAGTTGGGATAGTGCACCATGTGGAGAAAAGATGAGCTACTCCAGCAGAATCCAGTCCAAACTGCCTAACCACCAGAACTGCAAGCCCATAAACAGTCGCTGTTTTTTTGTTTTGTTTTTGGTACCAGGGATTGAACCCAAGGGTACTTAACCACTGAGCCCTTTTTATTTTCTATTTTGAGACAGAGTCTCCCTAAGTTGCTTAAGGCCTTGCTAAATTGCTGAGTCTGGCTTTGAACTTGTGATCCTCCTGCCTCAGCCTCCTGAGCTGCTGGGATTACAGATGTATGGCACCTCATCCAGCTACAGTTTTTGTTTTAAAGCACTAAGCTATGAGTTGGTCTGTTATACAACAAAAACTACGTGATTCATGAAACTCCTCATGATCCCATTTGGAGAGCATTGTTTTTCTATTCTTCGACTTGTTTAGTGTGCTACACAGAAATTTGTCAGGAGTAAGTAATGAGCACAGCTTGCTGGCCCTGCTGGCTGCTGTCCTGGAAGGTCCTGTCTGGTATTCACTGCCAACCCAAGCAAAGCTCTAGCATCCTGGTAAGGGGAGCATCTAAGGAAACAAAGTGAGAGGTTGTCTCCTACGGGAGCTGTTTCTACCATACTCAGTATATTTTTAGAGCTGACAAATCTAATTTACGCAACAGAGTCCCAGATTTTAAATGATCACACAAAGCATGTGGTACCAAGGTGAGACATGATTTTAAAGTCCAGCATGGGCAAGGCTTGATGCTCTAGAGTTCACAAAGTGCTGTGACACAGGCAAAAAAGTCAACTTGTGGACAGAAAATCATCCTTCCCTGCCCTTCCTGACAGGTGTGTGACAAACAACTTGTCCAATTGATAACTAACAGAAATAACCTACACACGCACACACACACACACACCCCGCCACCATCCTTACCCTTATAGGATATACAACAGCTTCTTTCACTAGCTGCTTGGCCGCATCCAGTCCGATAATATCATCCCACTTCACGTTTGGATTATGGAGATAAATGTCCTGCAACGCACATTTGATCACTTTGTTAAAACTAATTTTTTCTTCCACAGCTGAAATAAACATGGGAGCAGACCACTTGACTTACAATAGAATATAAAGTGCTGGTGATAAAAACTTTTCATATTAGATATATGTATATGTATACATTGTAATTTGGGGTTAGTTCCCCAAAGGGATGCCATGAAAATATTCAATGATTTTCCCTGAAGAAGATATTGATATTATATGATACTTTCATAAGGGAAAAAATATCTCCTAACAATGGACTGACTCTACCTATCTTCAGTCAATAGCAAGCCATGCTGATTTATGACTATAATCAACGAAGCTATAGAATATGCCTTCAAATTACACTAGTTTTTACTGCAAAGCAGTTCCTCATTGGCACCTGGCTTCTTTCTTGCTCTTTGATCTGGCAAACACTTTCTTAATTTGTTGCATAAAAGAGATAATGCTCCTCTGAAACCAATTTCTCTTTTTTCCCTAGTGATTACTCCTTACTTTCAGCAGGAGCAATTGCTTCTGCAAAATTCAAGGAAGCCAACAACAGAGCAAAAGCGCAGTTTCCCCTCTTATAGGAGAGCCCTGTAGCAACCATCTAGGGTAATCAATTAAGGTAGCTTTTACTGATAACTAATTTACAGTTTTCAAACTTCAATTTCACAAGACGCCTCAGAACAGTCACTCAGGGGCCTTTCTCCATAGGAGCTATTTCAGGCAAACAATGTCTAGAGTATTACATTAAAAAAAAAAAAACTGCCTCCATTCCAAAGTCATTCTGAGTGACTATAGAATGAATTTGGAAACTTTCCTTTTATTTATTTAATTTTTAAATATGAGGGTGTTTTTTTTCAGTACACTTTTAAAACATGAGGGTTCTTTGTTTTTTTAAGTACACTTTTAAAATGCCGGTGAGATGTCAGGGTCTTACCCTTCTGTCCCCTCCACTCAGTCTCTTCCACCACAGCAGTTCCGCTTTCAGGAAGGAAACAGTATATAGAACTGATTTGGCGCATGTGTAATTTACATAATCCATCCTTGGATCTTGGAAGAAACCACATCTGCAGGCAAGCCCACAGGCCACTAGCATTCTTATTTCTGCCCTTTCTGCATGCATCTTGGCACATGCTGAGAATTCGTCAACTTTGGCATTCAAGGCATCCATTGATAATAGTGTTTCTTGCTCTTTTCTAGAGTTGACACTGAGTTCCACAAAGCAGTGTTTAATGCCCCAACCCCTGTTCCTCCATATATCATTCTAAAGTTACCAGGGAGGACTCAACAGGACTGCCTCATTAGGTGGTAACCTCTCCAAAACCAGAAGTATTTGAGCAGGGGCTGAATGGTCACTCCCCTTAGTGCTGTGGGGAAGATTCCACACAGAACCCTTGCAGGTCCTTTCCTATCTGTAGCTGTGTCTTTAGCCATGTCATTCCTTTACAAAGATGGTAATGCGATGATGGATTTTTGTGAATCTCACTTGTGGATCCCAGTAACCACGGCCTGGTTCAATCCTTCACTAGCCTCATTGGCAAAAACCTCATAACCGGCCTCCTTCTCAATTGTTTTGCCATCCACCCACCTCACTGCCACTGGAACAAGTCATTGACAAGCACTTTTGAGGACCCCATCCCCCTGCGGAGTGCCAGTCAAAGAGTCTTCAACTCTAGGGACCAATTCCCTGCCCTGGTACTCCTCAGTCACCCTTTCTCAGGAACCGTGGTTCTCCAACTCTGTTTTCTTCCAACGCCTGCTTCTTCTTGGATCCCCAGAATCTATCATGCACACATGACATAATTTCACACAGTTGTGCCTTTACCCCGAGTGCCTCCCACCGTCACTCTTCCACTCTTTTCCACTGAGTTATTTCCTAGTGTCCTCCTTCCTTGCAGTTTCCCCACAGTTTTTCAAATACTTTTTCAAATACCTGTTCTTTTTGTTCAAAGTGCACTTGCTCACACGACCAGAAACTCTTGTAGGCAAGGACTGCGTCTGACCTGTTCACCTTTGTGTGACCAGAACATGTCTGACACTTAATGGGTGAGCTGAACCAAACAGAGAGGTTGGGGAACACATCGTTACTCGGATCTGCTGTGCATCTTGGTGATCATTTCAAGTATCTCCCTAAGCCTGCCTTGGTTTCAGCCTTCAATTAAACATGAGATCAGTAAAAACTGGAAAACAGCCCTGTAACTCAGGAATCTATTCTAATCCCAAGAAACTCATCCAAAGTCACATAGTTAGAAAGAGAAGGATCTAGAAATCAAATGCAGATCAACAGATTCCAAAGCCTGTATCATTAATATTGAAGTTTCATTGCCTTTAGATTCTGGGGCATGAGCTTAAGAAGTCTCTAGTCTGGGTGGTAAAATCTTTCCTACTAATCTTGTTTTTCATGGAAATTTCCAATTATGAGATCATCAGACTCCCGACCTCTCTGTATGTTTGACTTTTTAAACAAAATCCAGATCTTTCTTTCCTCTTCTGAGAGGCTTCTTGCCTTGACTCAGGGCCCTGCTATCAAACCTTTCACCTGTCCCTTCTTTCTTTTTCTCTTTCAGTTTTCTTGGCCTCTACACTGAGATAGTGGGCTTTTATATTGTAATTTTATGATTCTATAATTTATTTATCATGCATTATTGTGCCTCTAAACAATATGAGTGCCTTCGCAAGTGGGGGCACTTTATAAATAAATGATCATATTTATTGTTATTAATAAAAGAAGCAGCCCACAATGCTCCAGGAGCCCCAATCTGCCTCCGTAAATTTGTGAATTGAATAGCAGATCTTACCCGGCTCACAACCGCTGCCAATTCTCGCATCTCACTGTTCATGCCAATAAATGCACTCAGAGGTTTCAGCAATCGTTCCTGATGAGAGGAACAGAAAGGCTGATATTAACAACAGTGCTTCATAATTTAGGAAGAAAAACAGGATCTTGGTGAAACAAATGGTGACAGGTTACTGTGACCTCTGACTTGATCACAAGCTTTCACAGTGCTCAAAGTGATGATGATGCTTCCAGGGTCCAATGGCTTTTGGCAGTGTGAGAGCTCAGTGGCACATCTTGGCCACTTACTGAGGGATCTGGGTTACAGTCAAAGGTGTTCAAGGCAAGTTCATCAGTTGCTCCTCTGATGGCATCTGTGATCAGTCCTCGGAAGTCGATGATTGGTCCCTGAAAGGGAGTGATGGTTATTTCCACCATGAACCCATTCAAGAAGATTATCCCTCATGGCTCAGCCTCAGTAAGACAAACCACATCTATATACCCCAGGATATGGGCAAATTTAACACAGGCTTTATAAAGAAGCTGCACTGATATTGAAAACAATGATGTCCTCATGTCTAAAGAAACTGCAAATAATTCTTTAGAATGAAGTTGATTTGAATAAAAATTCATCAGTACTTTTCCATTTCTAACACATGCCATCTGCTCCTTTATGTGACAACTCTCCCCATCTGGTTTCATCCTTTTAAAACATGACAGGCACAGGAAGAATGGGACAAGGGTAGAGCTAGTCCCTATTTGCTAACTAGACATGCACTCTTCCTTCACTCAGTAGGGCCTGGTACCAAACAGCTATACAAGGTACTTTGTAAAGAATGCTTCTAATTCTTAGAACACCTCTGCTAGTGGGGAGTGACATCTTAGTTTTGTATTTGTGGAAGTAGGCCAGAGGAGTTAAGTGATTTGCCCAGGGGAATACAGCTAACAAGTGACTTATGGCCAGGATTCAAACCCATACACCTTCCAATGCCACCCTGGCTCCCCTAGAGTCAGGAAGGACAAAGCAAGGATGCAGGCAAAAAATATCTCCAACATTTACTGTTTATCATTATGTGATAGACCCTGCACTATGTAAGGCTTTCCTTTCCTTATGATGGACACATAATTATTTCCATTTCACAGAAGAAGAGAAGTGAAGTTGGAGAAATTATAAACAGCCTGCCAAAAGTTACACAGCAGGAAGCACATGACAGAGAGGACCCAGGGGGCTGACTCTAAAGCCCATGCTCTTAAGAACAGCACACCTGTGAAATTTAGTGTGTGTGTTGGGGGGATCTTGAAACTAGGATCCCTGACATGGCAAGGATAAACCCATTTTGGGGATCACCCCTGGCAATACACCCTCATTCAGCCTATGCACATTTAAAATGCCAGGGACAAAACCATTCACATTTTACCCTGAGGACATTTCTGCTGGAAAGAGAATTTATAGCCAGACTATTTCAAAGGTTAAGTGCTGGGTTAAATAGTCCCTTTCTTGTGACCCAATCCGAAACGTCTATTTATATCAATGTAAGCATTCACAAAATAAACCAAAGCCACAAAACTGCTAGGCACAAAAGTGACTGAAAACATGACAAAAGCAGAAAGTGAAGAAAGAAACTTTTTTTCCTGGGGGACCGAGATTCTAGTGGCATCATCTCCAGCAATTACCCAGTTTCATTAAGGCCCTTAAAGAAAGCCAGCAAAGGCCATGGAGGCAGCGCCCCTTGATTTCCAGGGAAATACTCCCAGCCACCCCTTCAACACACACACACGTACACACACACACACATAATGCTATCAAACACAAGTTCTTTCTCACACACATGCTCTCTAACACACTCACACAGACTCTCAAACACACTTGCACTCACACACTTGCACAATACAATTTCACATTGACACACACACACTCTGACACACAAACTCCCTCACAGTCTCACACACATGCTCACACTCACACTCACCCACAATCTCATATACACAAACTCACACACCCATGTTCTCCCAAACGCACACTCATGTATACACACTCTCATGCAAACACATGCATACAATTTCACACACACACTGACGTGCTCACTCATACACACTTGCAATACACACTTGCACATATTCAAATACACATGCTCTCAGTCACTTTTACACACACCCACACTCACACACTCACAGACACACACAGATACTCACACTCACACATTCTCACACAGACTCAAACACAAACTCACACATGCTCTCACACCCACCCTCACACACTCACACTCCCACATACTCACACTCTACCACACACTCACTCACTGAGACACATTTGGACAAAAACACTCACTTTCACTCACAATAACACATGGGAACACACAAACACATTCATATAACATTCTCACACACACATATTCACACTCAATACACTCAAACACACACACCTCAAGCACACATTCACACATTCTCAAACACACAAACACTCACTTATACTCTCATACTCTCAGACACACACTTTCTCAGACACACACATGCTCTCACACACACACTCATATACACACTCTTTTACACACTCACATATACTCGTAGCCACCCACTCTCTTACTCCCATACACACACTCCCACGTAACACTCCCACATATACCCACACACAACACTCTCACATTCTTGCACACATTCACAAAATGCTCTACACATTCACACACAAATTCTCTCACACACACACACAGAGTATAGTTTGCCAGAAGAGCTGGCCAGAGTTAAGTCAGCAGTCTGTAGTTTGAGAACTTGGCTGAGCAGAAGAGCCCTGAGGAACCGGGGGCCTGGAGGGTGCGCTGAAGAACAGCATGGTGCTTTGGCTTCCAGAGGACACACAGAACCTGCCTGTGCCCACATTCACCCCATCTGGGTCTTCTCTCTTTGCAAAGCTATTCTTTACAAATCTAGACATGGGATTCATTATGGAAAGGGTAAAGAACAGAATCCCAGCCCTAGATCAACTGAGGTTTCATGGTTCACCTGGAATTCCACATAAACCTGGAGCCACACCTCCAAGGACAAGGGTGATCGCTATTCAACTACCCCCACAGGGATTAAAGGAATAAGCTGAGGCCACAGCTCAGACAGCACCAGCATGTGGATCCACTCCTTCCAAACCCTTTTACACACAGATGAGGAAACAAATGAGCTCCTTAGAGATGGGCAGTTCACTCCAGACCATTCTTCTAGAAAAGTGGTGCCAGAGACCATTTGCTGATGCTCATCCTGTGCTCTTCCCAGTTTATCCCACACTCATCTTCTTTCTTTCTTTTCTTTGATTTTGTTTTTGGTACCAGGGATTGAACCTAGCAGTGCTTTATTACTGAGCCACCTCCCCAGCCCTTTTTATATTTCATTTTGAGGCAGGGTCTTACTAAGTTGCTTAGGGCCTTGATAAGTTGCTGAAGCTGGCTTTGAATTTGCAATCCTCCTGCCTCAGCCTCCTGAGCCACTGGGATTACAGGCGTGCACCACTGTGCACAGCCATAGCCAACCTTTGTAAGATTTTAACTTTTCTGTTTGACAAAATTCTGCTTATTTTCATTTTAAAAGACATAAATACCCCTTCCTTTCAGTGTTAGCTTCCCAGGTTCCACTTACTCTTTGTGGATGAGCATTTTCCTCTCCACTGTCTTTGTGGATTCTTGATATATTTAAGCCAAAGTCAGCAGTCTCCGTAGGAGTGTTATTGGCGCCCTGAAGACAGAGGGACAATTAACAGCCAGCTGCGGAAGCTGATTAGAGTTGCTGGTTGTAGTTGCCTCTTCTCCCTCACAAATCAAATGCCCGACACCAGTTCTGTAAACGGGGAGCCAGACCTGTGTGTTCTGTGACCACTTTTGTGTAAGTGCCATAAGAGGAAGTAATGACACACTACCTGTGTCTTGAGGAAGGCACTGTCCCTGGAAGACTGGGAACACATGGCGCCATGAACTCCAAGCAGCTTTTCCAATGAAACAGCTGTGCCTCAACCCATCCCCACTTGCTTCTTTGTCCTTCCTCCTGTGCCAGGATGTTTGTGGCAGATGGCCTAGTCTGGAGATGCAGCAAAGTCATCCAGCCTCCTGTGAGATTCACCTGCCCCATGTCCCCTCCCCTTCCCCTGAGTTAGGCCCCAGTGGCCAGAACTGCAGACCCTCCTTGAGGGTGAGGGATTCCTTTTCAATAACTGGGTTTTGTGATTATTCCTTTCTATCTAAGAAATCTTCTAGCCGAGAATCTTTGACATTAATCCTTTCTATTCCTTTTCTTGGTTTCTGTTGCTCCTCTTTCTTTTAAAAGCCGTGAATCTCCTGAGTCAGAAGGCATTGATTTCACCCACCTGCTGGGTTCCCTCCTCTTATAGCCCTCTTCTCATCTAGAAAGTTCAGAATGAAAGTCTGGGTGAGGACCAACCATGAGTGTTTTGGAGAAGCCTAACGGAAGATTGTGAGATCCAGCCAAACCTGAGACTATCTAAGGCTTCCACTGAGGACCCTAGAGATATGCTTGGGGACACTGGAGCCTTGCCACCTGCAGTTACCTGAGCTGGGAGGCTTGAATTCTGTAACAGCTGGAACCTACCAAGGCCCTCTTCCTGCACTCAGGCTAAGGGAAAGATTGGGGGAGGAAGGAGTCCTTTTGCTCAAATTAAGAAACATTGGCAAATCTACAAATTTGCCCATGGTTTCAATCCAGTATACTAAAACTTTCAGATAATTCTACAATTCAATTAAGTCATATAGCAATTTTCAAAATATAGGTCCTCAATAATTAAATGGCTATGACCTTTTTATCCTTGGGGTTGCTTCTCAGCCAATTATGATATTACTAACAGCAAGTAAAGTCACCCTGACCTGTTTTGAACGCTCCTTATTGAGAGACTTGTTGTCCCCTGTCTTCCCTGCTATGGTTTTGGATCGTGGCCTCTGTTGATTGATCTTGGGAAGATTTTGACAACTGTCAATCATCACCCTAAGGAAGGGAACAAAAACCATGGAGATTATTCTGAACACTTAATTTGAGGCAAATAAACAGCTATTGTGGCATACTTAAAGAAAGATCTTGACATATAGGCAAATTTACCATAATAAGGCCATTCTATCTGTGCCATCTTCCCATCTTGTCCCTGACTGCCTCCAGGATATTCACTGGGCTCCTCCAAAACCAGGTGGGAGGGCTCACTTCCTCCCAGAGACCCCAGCTCCCCCTCTTCATTTGTCCTTCGCACCACACAGCATCACCCCTTCAACAGATGGATTTAGTTCTCAAGAACACATTGCTTTACAAGAATCCCTCCATTGTTTCTTCCTGTTTTCTTAACATTTGACCAGGGGAAATGTGTCAGGGAGAAGGAGTTCTATTCAAATCAGGAAACATTAGAAAATCTAGGGATTTGTCTGTGGTTTTGATTCAGTGTACTGGGTATTCCTTGCCTGCTCAGAATATCTCTGAGTGTGCTGTGTGCAGTAAACATCAAGAGGGGTTTGTGGGAGGAGAGCAAAACTCACCCAAATCTGTCTTCACAGATCATTCAGACTTTCAAGATAATTTTTAATCAACTACTGTTTACTTCAGGCAAAATAAGTCAGTGGAGCTAGAAGTCAGAATAGTAGGTGACTCTGGTAAGGATGGGAAGGAGCAAGGGAACCTGCTGGTGGCCTGCTTGAGGTGGTTACAGGAGTATATAATTTAGTATTGGAATGTCTATATTTTGTAGTATAAGGTATATCCAAGGAGCTGCAGGACCTGCTAGCGGTGGGATGGGGAGGCTGGGGGCAGAACGTGAAGTCCTCTGTCATAGTCTCCTCTGATAGGATGTTTTGTTCTCTCACTTCTTCTGTCCCTATGTATGTGAGACAGGAGATTCACTACAAGAGTTTCTTTCATGTTCTAAATGATCTCAGAGAGTTACTGCTTCAATTCCATTTCTTAGTGAGAAAGAAAAAGTCGCTCATCTCTAACATAAACTCAATAGCCATTTGGCTAGCAAGACCACCATGTCAACAATACCTTCACTGCCTACACATGGTGACCCCAGTGTTGGATACACTGGATGAGCATCACAAGAGGTGGACACTGACCATTCTCAGGACATCTTTTTTCATCTCTAAAATAGGGATAAGAATATCTGTCCTTTGGGCCTTTTGCTGGGACAAAAATGAAACAACTATGAATTTTATAAATGTGAACTCTTATTAACAAGGTTTATTAAGTGAAGTGAAGCTATATAAATAGTTAAAAGTTGCCTCAAAATCCCTGTGGCTGGCAAGGAACCGGAATTCTATTTTCCTACTTTGATTTCCCACTGGATGCAGCTAATCGACAAGATTTGCTTTAATATGACCAAAGACAACAGCACTAAAAACTCTTGTGAATATGGAACCAAGTTCCCCATGCTTTACCTCTAGCCACCAGTCCTAGGCGTGCCCAGAGGCATCTTGCAGAGAAGGCACGCTCCCCCTGAGAGGGTAAAGACAGCTACTGTGCAGTTCTGAGGACCATCCCTCCCAAGCCCTCTGTTCAAGCTCAAAGACTCCAGTTCCTCATCATTCCTAAAGTTACCTGGATCCCAGATGCCTCCACATCCTGGTCACCTTCCCTTTGTCCACTGCCTTCAGACCAGAATAGTGATCTACTTTTTGCTGTATGTTTCTACTGATGAGGACTCAGATCACATAAGCAATCATAGGCCGCGCTGCTGGTGATGTTGATTCCAGTGTAGTCAGTCACCTGCAGTTTACTCTGATCGCTAGGTCTGAATTTGTAATGGAGGTGTGATTTATCGGGCATCTTTGATTAGGGGTCAGCGTCAGCCTTATCCCATTTAATTTTATCTTGTTACTTGGGACCCATGCCCCAAATCGTCAAGATCTTTTGGATTCCAGTTGTGTCCTCTATCACATTAGACAACTTTCCTCCCTTGAGTCTTCAGCAAATTGGGAAGCTGGAGCATGCTCTCTGCTGAGAAGCAAGATTAGCAACAGCCACTACGACTTGCTAGTTGCCAGTCTCATGCCACAACCTCTCAGTTAGGAACTACCTTTGAGCATAAAATTGTGCACAGGAACACGGCTACTTTCCTAATCATCCTTCCTGACTAGCTATTTGCTCTCCAGCCTCCCTGCTTGCCATGTGAGGACATCTACTCAGCGCTGTCCCATGAGTCACCATGCTCCATCCCTAAGAGGAAATAAAGCCCTCCAACAACATGTACTCACAGAATGACTGCCTGGCAAAGAGCACTGAGGAAGTGCCAGGCATGAATATGTGGCTGACAAATAATCAGAATCCAAGTGCATTCGAAAGCCAGCCTCTTAAAATGTTCCTCGCTGTTTCTATTTGCAAGGAGTTATCATTTATTATAGAATCTGACCAGCTTTATAGAAACTATAAAGGAATAATACTTTTGTCAAGACAATAAAGCCAGTCCTAAAGAACAGCAACAGTAGCCTCAGCCAGAGCACCTCTGAGAACTATCCTGTGGATTGTGTGGGCTCTGCCCCTTCTGCTATAGTGACACCAGGCAGCCCTGTGCAGTATCCCAGTCCCTCCCTTCTCAGGCAGTAGACAGGAGGGCTGGATTCACAGGAGCAGGGAACTTGGTGGGAACATCCAGAATTCATACCTCGTGCAGCCTAACAAGTTGCTTGTGACCTCAATCTAAGTTTTCTTTTTTCAATCTCATTCTTAGATTTTTAAAAATTTTGTTCCCTGGCTGAATAGTTATATGGCTCTTACAGGAACCTCTCTTTCACCTGTCCCTGGGGTTTCAGCTTTATTACAATAGACAAATCCACAGGTACTGCTGCCCGCAGGCTGGCTGCCCCCAGCTGGCCATCCCTGAGCAGCAACAGCTTGGCCCCCCTGGGCATTTCTTAAAAGGCCATGACAATGTGGGACGGGGTGGGGTTGTTGAGAGTGGGAAGATAGGAAAGGGAGGACACTGAGGCCAGAAAGGGGGTCTTGTGGAAGAATGTGTCTGTCTCCAGAATGGCCGAGATACAGAAGGGCTCCCGCCATGTGCTCCAAGTCCCACACGAGATTTAGGTGTGAGGGGCTGGGGAGAGGCATAAAAGGTGAGTGTGAGAAAAGGAGGGAACACAAGTGCAGCTCCATTCAATCTTAGGGAGGCAGAACCATCAGCCTGATGTCCTGGATTACTGATTATCTTCAGACATGTCTGGACCTGTGATCCAGGAATGCACACAGAAATTATGGATACTGTTTAGAAAAGGAAAATAAACTGGGCAGAGTGGTACACTCCTGTAATCCTAGCAACTTGGGAAGCTGAGGCAGGAGGATCACAAGTTTGAGGCCAGCCTCTGCAACTTATAGAGACTCTGTCTCAAAATAAAAAATAGGAAAGGACTAGGGCTATCGGGCAGTGTTAAGCACCCTTGGGTACAATTCCCAGTACCAAGATAAATAAATAAATAAGTAAAAATAAAAATGAAAAAATAATAGTCCTTGGGTGTTCACATGTGCCAGGATCTCAGGATGGGACAAAAACTTGTAAAAAGCAGAGCTGGGTATTGGGTCTGGGTCTTTTAACCTTTGAGGTCCGTGCGTTACATGATACATGGCCTAGAAAGCATCACTAAATTCCATTATTTGTAGCAAAACTGGAAGAACCAACAGGCGCTGGTCCAAGTCCTGGACAGCTGTAACTCGAGGGGATTCCAAGGCTGGACCCACTAAGATCACATGACCGCAGTTTGGTATTGCCAGTAGTTGGTCATGGAGGGTGAGTAGAGACTCTTCTGGAAAGACCTCCTCACAAACTCCCAGAGATGAGCTGATAACCGTACCTTCTGGTCTTCCCTCCACTTCTTGGTGGTAAATTATTTTCTGCTGTGAAAAAACAAATATTGGGAGAAAAGGAAAGAATTTGATCTTAAGAGACAAAGTATTTTGGTATGTTTCTCCTTTTACATTGTTCTAAAAGTCTGCACTTAGGGTTAGAGCAGTGGCTCGGCGTTTACAGCTCTTGCCCGGCATGTGGGAGGACGTTGGTTTGAATCCCAGTACCATATACACAACAAAGTGTTGGACCAATGAAAGCCACATGAAAAACTAAATAAAAATGATTTTTTCCTCACTGTCCCTCTCTCTCTTAAAAAAAAAAAAATTTGCCCTACAGCCTTATGGATGCAGCTCTTCTGATATAAAGAGAAGTAAAATTGCTAGAGAGGAGAAAAAAGACAAGCTCCCAGGCATCTCCATACAGAGAAAGACCCCAAGTCCTCAGACAGGAAACCTGGTGGAAACCATGTGTCTAGAGGCAACTCCAACACAGGCTGGTTTGACAGCTGCCTTTTCCCTGGATTTTCATGAACTCGACACCATGCTTCTGGGGCACAGCAGACCCCAGAAAGATTATGTGAATCTGGCAAAGAAAACTTATGAGTTATACTTTACCAGTTCACCCATAAAGACACTGTGTGCAATATCACAGAAGAATATGTATACCAAGATGAGAGCCAGTCATCTAGAAATCAGATCATGTAACAGTGCTAGTAGCCCTAGGCTTAGGAAGCAAGACTTTGTCAAAGTCCATACCTAAAAAACAACCAAGAAAACCAAGCTCTGAACCCTGCTTTAGAAGAAAGTTCAGATCAAACACCTCAGACTCCTTCCAGCTCTGGGATTCAGCCTTGGCCATTTTTAATTGACATTCCTTTTAGTTTCCTGGTCCGTACATGAAATGTTAAAGTCTGTGGCTTAACAAGTGCCTTGTAACAGGACAATGCTCTCCCTTGGTTTATAATTACTTCCCCCACTTACAGACTAAGTCAATGTTACTACAAAACCTAGAGCCCTGGTTTTAGATCTTCCCCTAAGCCGGCCTCCTTGAATGCTAACCTTTACTGGGTCTTTGCATTCTATTGATCATTATCTAGACTGATGGCTTTCAAAAGCATTTCATTATCTATACATGAGCTATTAGCTTCACCAACACTCATTTCCATGTTATTTTCAAGATAGATAATAGGTCTTCCTAACAAGAAAAGTCTTTGTCATTCATCCTCTTCCAAAGCCCTCTCTGTCTCTGCAGATATTAATGCTGGTCTTCTAAAGAGCTCCTGGGTTTTGTTTTCATTGTCCTAAAACATACATTCCTCAAACAAATGCCAACATGACTAAAGGGATGTCAATATCCAGACAATCATGTTTAAGTTGTCTGCTCTGGATCTGAGAAAGGCTGAGTGATCTTTCGGATCTCCTCGTACCGTGCAGGGTGCAGGGTGCCATCTATCTGAGAACAAGAACAGGGTAAACACTATTGTTAATCATGGGATAAACATTTACTTCTTGAAAATAGTCATGTACCTGTATCTGATGCCTTTTTAACAATTTTGGGGTATTTCTGGAATTTTACAAAATAATAACTCTCATATTCCATCAAAATAGTTTCAAGATCAACGTTGTCACAAACTTCAAAGCGTCGTAACCCCAGTTTAGTTTCTTGCTCCAAAGCATTGGCAGCATCCATGTATCTGACAATTTTACAGAAGAAAAAAAATAACTCTGGGTATGAAGAACAAAGGAAAATAGGCATTACAAGTGCAAAGACACGCAATACAGACTAAGCCTTAAATAGAACATTAGAGGAAAACTAGTATACATGACATTTTTCTATAGAGTAAGGGATATTACATATGTTAAGCTTATTCAATACTTTCTTTCAAAATAGTTGCTTCTGGAAACTTCATATTTATTCTAGTGATGTTACCATTGCTCAAAACAATTTTATTCGCTTCAAAGTCAAATAAGTTAATCAACTAAGAAAATGTCTTGTGAATTATCTTTATTCATTTTTAGCCAGAAATGGGTATTTGCCTAACTTTGTTACCTGTTTATTCACCATTATTCATTTTAGGTAATATTTGGAAATTGCTCAACCCCAAAGGGCAAGGTTTGCCACCGTTAGGCTAATTCAAAAGAATGTGTGAGCTCTGCAGGGAAATTCCAAGGTTATGTCAATGAGCATCATTAAAGAAAGTATAAGATGTCATCTGCTTGGATGTGTTCTTTCTAGTAACTTTTGAGCTAGTCACCTATTACACTAATGGTGCTTCTGTGTCTAAGTAGCATCAACACTACTGTTCTGAGCTGTTGCTTTTTACTTGTTTTGTGGCCAGGCTGTCCACTGTAAATGGACAGCATGAGAGACAGGGTTTTATCTCAAAATCCTATGAAAATACAACGATACTCCAGGTCTCAATTTTTAGTTGTTAACTACTTTTAAAAACCAATGACTTTTTCTATACACATAATTGAGCATACAATTTCAGGGTCTTATCCAAGGACCTCAGGTTAAGAATTCCTGCTGCAGGTTAGAGTTCTTTCTGTATGATTCAAACTTGAGAAAGCAGTAGGAGGAAAACTTTCTGATTATGCCCTCTTCTCTGCACCAGCTTCAGGTCAGTTGGAAAGTTATTCTTTAAAGAGGTTGCTGTGATTATTGCTAATGACCTTTAAACATATTTACCTCTCTCAAGCTAACCGTTTTTTGCTTTTTTTTTTTTTTTTTT
>PVKS010002658.1:0-35461 GCA_004027875.1 Aplodontia rufa | reverse complement strand
GCCTGGCACTCCAGTTAATTTTAAAGCATTCACAGTCAGTTGACTGTGTATTTATTCAGCTCATATGCTTATTGGTGTTTCACAAGGCTCATTTTACAGGGATTAAAATCAATATGTTTTAAAATAATAATTTTTTAGTATATATCAATACATGTTCATTTAAGAAACAATAAGAAAATACACATAAGTCAAAAGAAAATTCCACTGCTTAGAGATGACTCAGCATCTTTCCAAGTTTTTAAAATGACTACATACACATACTTACATATATACTCTTGTAAAGCAATAAATAAATAAAGACGGAAAACAGGGACATGCACTTTAGATTATTTGTAGTCTTTACTGACATCACCTTGCATTTTGAACTATTTCCAGGATTGTGGACTTTTGACTAAAAAATTACTAGAAAAGCTGGGCATAATGGCACACACATGTAATCCCAGGGGCTTGGGAGGCAGGAGGATTGCAAGTTCACAGCCAGTCTTAGCAATTTAGCGAGGCCCTAAGCAACTTAGTGAGGCCCTGTGTTAAAATAAAAATAAAAAGGGCTGGGGATGTGGCTCAGTGGTTAAAAGCCACTGGGTTTAATCCCTGGTACAAAAAAAAAATTACTAGAAGAAAATGCCTGGAGGCCCCATGCTTCCTAGGCTAATTAATCAGGGGAACAAAATTGCTTCTGTGTGCCTCTTATTTATTGTTTGAATTGGAGTAAGGTCTGTCATGGAGCCACCCAGGTTCTTAGGCAACATGGAGACAGGAGAGTACATTGGGAAGAGTAGTGGGCACTAGCGGACATCCGCAAGGAACCCTGAACAAGACACAGGAGGAAGGCTGTTACATCACCCAGGCCCCAGGGGATAGACACGTAGGCCTCAAAGACCAGCACCCATGACCCTGTGGTGTCTAGCTCACAAATTCCCACTCACACAGTCAAACGCTGGTCTTTAAGTGTTCCCCTTGTGCGGCGCCCCTTCTTCCTCTGCACCTCTGCTCCTCACATCTTTCCACATATACTCTACATGTCTTTCCAATGCTGCTCACATCGCCTCTACAAGGCTTTCCCAGTTTGGCCATTCCAATCCATAATAATGTGTCCTCTCTGCTGATTTCCTAGCACTTCATTAATGACAGGTTTTTGTTTGTTTGCTTGTTTGCTTGTTTGTTTTACACTGACTTGATAATCCGCTCTTGCATCCCGTTCCCAGCAGGTCTCACAAAAAATGATCTAGTAGGATTTTCATTTTTAAAAGGCCATCTAGTGGCAAAATGGGGAAGTGCATGTGTTTTAAGTAGTATACAGCAAATTCTTCTGGCCATAATAAAAACTGAAAAAGGGTTAGCTATGATGACTTATTAGTGTTTCTGTTTTTATAGTTTTCTTTCTGAGACAATTTCTGGAACACAGAGTACATTGCAATAAAAATCATGCATTGTTTATGTACACAGATTCGTCTTGCTTTCTAGTTATTCTACCCACCTAAGTTCTAAGTTCTTCAACGGCTAGTCAGCATTCACTGAACAACTGTTAACATTATGCTCACAGTTCTGGGAACAAGCATGATGACTGTAAGTTTTATGTGAGTCAATAATCTATAAAGACAGCGTTCTCAAAGTGTTCTATGGAAACTAGTCTGAGATGGTCTGAGGAAAAAAAAAAGGTTCCTTAGCCAAATTGGTTTTCAGAACCCAAAATGCCTATGATGTTAGCACAGATATTCCCACTGCATTTAGTAAATTAGATGGTCTAAGAAGTCCTGAAATAAGGGTCCTTGTTCATCTTAGTTTAACCTCATGTTTTCTATGTTTACCTGAATACAAAAGTAATTTAAGTAACACCTATTAATATTATGCAAAATTATTGTTCCCAGTGTTCTACACACTACTGTATTCTTTATATAGAGCTGATATTCCATCAAGCGATGAAGTAAAATGGACCAAGGCAACATTTCCTTTGCTTTAAGTCTTGCTAAACCAGGTTGTGTATAAAAAGAATAAAATCCGAATCCCATCTCCTCCATGGTAAAAACAGCAGGTGCTCCCAGGAGCTTATTTTGTGTCAGGCACTATCTGCTCTAAGCATGGCATATGTTTAGTTTTCCTTGTATTAGTACCTACCTGATAGCTAACGATCCCCATCACAAGAGAACTCAAGCACAGAGAGACTAAGTACTTGTCCAAAATCACAGGTTAGCAAAGAGCAAAGTGGGCATTTAACATAAAACAGGCAGGCTCCTGCTAGCCATAGTGGCACAGGCTTGTAACCCAGCTACTCAGCAGGCAAGTTTGAGGTCAGCCTGGATAACTTTTCGTTGTTGTTGTTTTCTTACAGGGCTCGGGTTGAAGCTCTGTGGTGGAGTGCTTGCCTCCAGCGTGTGAGGCTCTGGGTTCTATCTCCAGCACTGCACATAAAACACAAAGTCTGCCAGCTAAGTGTATGTGCTTACTCAGGAAACATTCCCTACCCCAAACAGCCACACCTCCTTGCTATAGAATAGACACCTGGCACTTTCTCATACGCTGCCCTCAGATTTACTTTCCTTAGGGACTGGTGAATAACTCAGAACAATCCATGGACCACATCACACTGTCTGGCTCACTGATTTCAAGAATACCCTCATAGTGCAGATGGGGACAGGAAATCAGGCCTGCTCTTCTCAATACGTTGCTTCCTCTCCAATGCAGGAGTTAAGTACAGAAATTTAGATGGTGAGCATCAATTGATGGCCTGTCCATTCGTTTCTCTGGTTGGGGACTACTGGTGATGGGAAAAGAATAAACCATTTTCTCAATAAAATTTAAATCCCAAACACCAAAAAGAAATGTTTGATAAAACTGTATTTCAAAGTAGGGTGGTGAAAGCTTTTGTGTTAAAGACATTGTAGTAATGTCATCACATTTATGGAGGGATCATTATCGAAATTCTAATATTAAAGTCACGTTTTGCAATTAAAGAGCTAACAACATTGCCAATCAAGAGAAGAAAGCAGCTGGCCCGGTGGTGCAGGCCTGAAACCCCAGCGTTTTGGGAGGCTGAGGCAGGAGGATTGCAATTAAAACTGGTGATCTAAATACATGGATCTTAAATTTTAGCAAACAAAACCTCAAATCTATCAATGACTTAAATAGTAAAAGAATTAAGTATAGTTGCAGAGATTTCATTTTCTGATTTTAAAAGATCATCATTAAAAGAAAAACCCTCAAAAACCATGACCCACACATATTTTGATTTTCCTGAGGTGATCCTGAATCAAAACCAATCTCTGCTAGGTGTATAGGCGCATGTCTGTAATCCTATCAACTTGGAAGACTAAGGCAGGAGGATTGCAAGTTCAAAGCCAGCCTCAACAACTTAGTGAGGCCCTAAGCAACTTAGTGAGACTCCACCTCAAAATAAAAAATAAAAAGGGTTGGGGGAATGCAGCTCAGTGGTAAAACACTCCCACATTAAATCCCCAATACTCCCCTACTTCCCCCACAAATTTCCCATATTTTAAGGAAATAAAAATTGAGAAGAGAGTTATTTCATGCTATCTTCAAACCAGAGTGGGAAATTATTTCACATACTTAGTAGATCTGTTCATAAAATGTGCAATGCATAATGTGAAAAAAATACATGGATAAATGAGATAATGAAAGTATGTCTTATTTGCTGGATAGGAGGATAGGAAGGAAGAATATGTGGAGGATTTTTAGGGTAGCAAAATAACTCTGTATGATACTTTAAGGGTTGACACATGTCACTCTGTATTTGTTAAAACTCAGAACTAGACATGCCTGGTGGCACACACACGTACAATCCAGGGGCTCAGGAGGCTGAGGCAGGAGGATCCCAAGTTCAAAGCCAGTCTCAACAACTTAGCAAGGCCATAAGCAACTTAGTGAAGCCCTAATCAACTTAGTGAGACCCTGTTTTAAATAAAAATTAAATAAAAAGGACTGGGGACGTGTCTCAGTGGCTAAGTGCCCCTGGATTCAATCCCCGGTACCAAAACAACAACAAAACCCTCAGAACTGTACAACAGAGAGTAAAGCCTGATGTAAACTATGAATTTTGGTTAATAACAATGTCACTAATTGTAACAAAGGTACCATATCCACTCAAATCGATTCAAGATAACAATAGGGGGGCTGGGGATATAGCTCAGTTGTAGCACTAGTCCCCAGCACTGTAATCATCATCATCATCAATATTAGGGGAAGGACTGGGGTGCCACTCAGTAGTCGAGTGCTTGCCTGGCATGCATAAATTCCCAACACCACAAAAAAATAATAGCAGTAATGATGGGAGGAGCTAGGGGAAGGAGTGAGCGTGTCTGTACATTCTACTCAATTATTCTACAAACATGAAGCTGCTCTATTAATTGTGACTGGAAAAGTGGAGATCAGAAAAAGAGAGGAGCCTCTAAATGTTTGCACGGTAACATACCCTTCTTGTGTTAAGTAATGCAAAATCAAAATGAGAAGATTTTTTCGTCGTGCTTCTGTCCTCATCTCGTACTGTGAACAGAGGAAAATTCAGATGAACAACAGGATGTAACACGGCTTTTACAGCAATAAACCCCGGAAGGCAACTGTGACCTGTCAAACCAAGCCGCATGACTTAAAGGCTGGAAAGCAGCTTGAAGTCTCTAGGGTATGTAAAGTTGTTTTCCGTCGTCCTCTTCTTCTTAAAGCTTCTTTCTCAATTGTAAATATAAGGGACAGTGATTTCAATTGGGATTGTACTTTACCAGTTGAACTTCATGTCAGGTTAATTGGCCTTTTACTGCTTATAACCACAAAGAAACAAATATACATACTCTTGCTATCTGAACCAGGTTAAAGAAAACAAACCTGTGAGCCAGAAATCAGCGGAGACAACCCCCACTTACCTGCCACTATGTCTAATTCACTCAGAGTCCCACCCAGTCCCTGCACAAATGCAGAGAACTCCAAAAAACCATCCAGGGCTGACAGCACAGCTACACATTTAGCCTGGCCACTGAGGACAGCAGAAGCCATAGAAGGAAAACTCTAGCATAATACGGTTCTTATTCAAACCAGATGAATTTGTACCTTTATTCCAAGTGTTAATGTGCTGTATTTAGTAATCTGGCATTACAAATTCTCCCGAAATGTATCTATACAAAATACTTAAATTCAATGGTACGTCCTTTAATTGAAAATAACTATCTTTATCTAAGGAGAACACAGAAGAGATCTGGGGAAAAAAAGTCCCAAATTATGTTATAAAATCTATGTACACAAGATGTATGCACACACACATATGTCAATGAGAACTTTCTAAAATAATATTGTAATAAAATGAAACAGGCATTTAATTATTTAAAAATCAAATAGTACTAATTTTTTCTTTTTAAGGTAGTGTTTATTATGGTAAAACATATGTCATATGAAATTTATTATCTTAATGATTTTAAGTGTGCAGTTCAGTGGCATTAAGTATATTTACACAGTTGTACAACCATCCTTCTCCAGAACTTTTTCATCTTCCCCAGCTGAAACTCTGTCCCGCTAAGCACAAATCCCACATTTCCTATACCGCAGCCCCTGGCAACCAACCACGTTTCCATTTTCTGGTCCTTGGATTTTCTTATCCTCGGTCCCTCGTATAAATAGACTTATCCAGTATTTGCCTTTTTTTTTGGTTTTGGCTTATTCCACTTGGTATAACATCCCCAAGTTTCATCCATATTATATCCTGTGTCAAAATTTCCGTCCTTTTAAGGATGAAAATAATCTATTATTATAAAACATTAAAGAAAAGCAATAGTCTCTGTCCCATCACCTTACCTTACCACTCACTCTGACTCCCTGGAAAGAATGATCTTGATTATTTTAGCTGTTTCTTCTGATATTTAATCCCGAATATCTAAATAATCTCACAGTTCAATGATACATGACTTAGGCATAAACCATTGACTTCCTGTTAAGGTAGAAGAGAATTAAGCTGCTTTATATGCTTCTCTTTCTATTCTCCCCTTACAATGAGACCAATATTTAGTGATTATATTATTAGGACCATGTAAATAGAGCTCACTGCTAAGCCAAAAATTTCTATAGTTGTTTTACATTTCTATCCACAATTGTTTTTCTTGGAATGAATACTTCATTTTTTTTTTCTTTTTAAGAAAGAGGGAGAGAGTGTGAAAGAGAGAAAGAGAGAGAGAATCAAATTTATTTAGTTTTTCATATGACTTTTGTTGCTCCGACACTTCTTTGTGTACACGGTCCTGGGGTTCAAACCCATGTTCTTGCACATGCAAGGCAAGCACCTTAACCACCGAGCCACCGCTCCAGCTCATGAATACCTCATATTTATTGAGTTATTTTCCACATACCTATTACTAGTTACCAAACACCAATAAGTCACACCACTTTCCTACCATTGAATGCATCAGATAATGTGTCCATTATACCCTTGGCCCCACCCTGGCTTGCATCCTGGGGCCCATCCTCCCACTCTGCTCCTGCAGAGCCTGTTGTAGGTACTCATACTATGATTTTCCTTAGAAACTTCCCTTGGTTAGATCCCCTGGAAACTTGGTCTTTCTCCTTTTCTGGTCACTCCCTTGTTCTAATAGCATACATTCTTTTGAGTAAAGGTGAATGGGTAAATGCCTGAAAGTGTCTTACTTCCACTTTAAACTTGATTGTTCGAAAGGGCAGGACATTATCATGTTTTTCTTAATAAATTTTTATTGAGTTTTTCACAATGGCTTTCGTTGTTCTGACACTTAGTTGCGTACGTGGGTGCTGAGGTTTGAACCCGTGTACTTGTATATGCTGGGCAAGCGTCATAACCACTGAGCCACTGCTTCAGCCCACATTATCATGTTTTATCCTGATGCTGGCATGTAATGTGGGATTTGGGGTTTTTTTTTCTTCTGTTAAAAGAAAAAAGGTGGGGGAGTGGACAGGGAGGGAGAATAGGGTGAGATCTAGGGAGACAATCAACAATGTAGTCATACTCTTTAACTCCCTTACCCCTGAGAATCCAATAATACTTGAGCAATCATTTAATTCTAGAAAATTTACAATATAAGTATTTATATCACTTGTAGGGGCAAAATGTAGAAGAGTCAAGAGACTAGTGAGTGAGCAATGTGGGGGTAATTCTGGTTTAAGATCATATGTCTAACACATATTGCTTTGTATGCATTTATGATTGTGCAATAACGCAACTTCTTAATAAAAAAAAGAAGAAAAAACAGAAAACTAATGTCTAAGAACCTAAAAAAAAAAAAGAAAGAAAGAAAGAGAGAGAGAGAGAAAATTAGGGGCTGGAGTGGTGGCTGAGCAGTTAGAGTGCTTGCCTGGCATGCTCGAGGACACAGGTTTGAGCCATAGCACCACCTACACAACTAAGTGTCAGAGCAACGAAAGTCACATGAAAAACTAAATAAAACTGATTCCCTCTTTCTCTCTCTCTTTAAAAAAAAAAAAAAAAGACAAAACTATAACAAATCTGGTTTTGCAGCTCGGAGTTGACTTTACTTGTGATTCTAGACTCTATAAGCAGTTTGGACCAAAAGTGATTTCCAATGCCTGATACCCCCACTCACCACACATGGGAGATTCTATTTATAGCCAGAGAAAAGGAAGTGATTACAGAAAGTGGGCGTGATTTACAGAGCAAGCCCATTGGTTACAGCTTACATTTGTCTTGTATGGACATAGTTTAAAGAGATGGCACTTGTGATTGGCTGAATTCAATTACTTGGCACTAGACTCAGCTACTCATCATACAAGTACTCAGTTGTTCACATGTCAGGTTAGGTTGTGGTTCACTGCATACCTTAAATTACTCAAAAATATTTAAACCAAACTTAAAATGTATGAAGACAGCTTTAAACCAAATTTAATATTTCCCAGGAAGCTTTTAGGATCTCATTTTTAACACTGGTGCCCTGAAATAACCATTTCTTTCGTTTGAATTTTTTTCCATTTACTAGGTCAACCATTGTCAAGCTAAAAATTTCTGTATTTCCATTCTTGGAAATTTTTCTTTTACTGTTTGTTTGACAAATTACTTACCTATGTCCTGTTTTTAAGAATTCCTAATTACTAAATAAGGGATACCTCAGACTGATCTCTTAATATTCTTTCTTCTTATAGGGTACCATTTCTCCCCCACCTCTCTCTCTCTCTCTCTCTCTCTCTCTCTCTCTCTCTTCTATTCTCTGGGTAATATCTTTGACCTTGTCTTTGAAATAGTCTATAAAATTTATTTCCACAATATTTTTCATTTTTTAAAAAACTTCCAGGAACTTGTTCTTATTCTGCTTGGTCCTTTTTCACAGCATACTGTTTTATTTTGTTTTTTTGGGTATGCTATTATCTTATGATTTAAAATAGGTAGCTTCACCAAGGCAGGGTTAGAGGACTAAGACTTTCAGTCAAACCCCTGTGGTGAGGAGAATGGGTAAGGACTGAGTGAACCAACAATGGCCAATGATTTAATCAGTTGTGGCCATGTAGTAAGGCCTGCATAAGCTGGGCATGGAGGTGTACACCTGTAATACGAGCAACTCAGGAGGCTGAGAAAGGAGGATTGTAAATTTGAGGCAAGCCTCAGCAACTCAGTAAGGCCCTAAGCAATTTAGTGAGACCCTGTCTTAAAAGAAAAAATAAGGGGTCTGGAGCGGTGGTTCAGCAGTTATAGAGCTTGCCTGGCATGTGCAAGGATGCGAGTTCAAACCCCAGCACCATGTACACAACAAAGTGTCAAAGCAACAAAAGCCACATGAAAAACTAAATAAAATTGATTATCTCTCTCTCTCTCTCTCTCTCTCTTTCTCACTGTCCCTCTCTCTTTAAAAAAATAAAAAAGAAAAAGGGCTGGAGATGTGGTTCTGTGGTTAAGTACCCTGGGTTCAATTTTCAGTATCCCAAACAAACAAGCAAACAAAAAGCTTGCATAGAAAACCCACACTGCAGAGTTGGGGGGCTTCAGTATAGCTGAACACATGGAGGTTTCTGGACAGTGGCATTCCAAGTGTGGACTTTGAAGCCCCATAGCTCTTCCCACATGCCTTGTCTTAGGCACCTCTTATCTAGATCCTTTGAAATGTAATTTATAACAAACCAGCAATGTAAGTGAAGTGTTTCCCTGAGTTCTGTGAGCCCCTCTAGTGACTTTAACCTAAGGAGAGGATTGTAGGAACCTGATTCATAACTGGTCAATCAGAAGCACAGATAAAACAATCTGGGGCTTGAGATTTATCAGCATCAACAACTTTAAAAAAAATGAAAAATAGGCAAAAAATATAAACAGATGTTAGGTAGTCAGGCAGCCATGAGCAGGTGGGTAGGGGGAGGACAATGAAAGGCAGTAACTCACAGGAGGACAGCAGACATATATATCAAAGTGAGCCCATGTGTCTAGGGATTGAAAATTGCAGGGAAATTTCAAACCAGCCAAGCATCTGGAAAATGGTGGCTGGTATGCCAAACGCCTGCCAGCCGTGGTCAAGTACAACCCCTTAAGGGGACTACCGCTTCAAGACCATGTTATATCAGCTTCTTGTAACCAGGCCATCACCAAAACATGCCTCAGTCATCCTTTGTGACCAGGTCATCACAACCCTCTTACACAAGCATACACATAAAAATTTGCTGAGGGCTAGACAAAGGGTAACAAACCATTTAAGAGGAAATGAGAAATTAACACTAGAACAAGGAACCCAAATCACTTAAAAACCCCAGACTTTGTAAGAGCTATGCTGTTCTCCCCAGAGGCAGGCCACTCGGTGCCTGTACTGGGGTCTATATTACCACTCTTTCTAATAAGCTCCTGCTTATACTCTGTATGAATTTATTGAAATCTTTTCCCTGGGATCACAAGAACCAGTCAGTGAGAACCCCTGAGGCCACTTCAGCCCAGTGGTCAAGTCTCTGCAACACTGATGCCTCACAAAAGATATATTAAATGGCAAATAAGCAAATAAAAAGATGGTATCACATGTCATCAAGGAATGGCAAATTAAAGCAACAATGAGATACCACTATGAAATTATGGGGGTGATGAAAATCCAAAACACTGACACTACCAAATACTGGCAAGCATGTACAGTAACAGAAACTCATGTGTTAATGGTGGGGATGAAAAACAGTGCAACCACTTTGGAAGAGTTTAGCACTTTCTTAAAAGTCCAAAGTGCTCTTAGCATGTGAGTCAGCAGTTGCACTCCTTAGCATGTACCCAAACGAATGGAGAACTTATGTCCACAAAACAATTTGCTTACGGATGTTTATAACAGCTTTATTCATTATCGCCCAGACCTGGAAGCAACCAAGATGTCTTTCAGTAGGTAAATAGATAAATAAACTGTCCTACATCCAAACAAGGGAATATTATTCAGTGCAAAGAAGAAAATGAGCTATCAAACCACAAAAAGGGATGAAGAAAATTTAGATGCATAATACTAAGTGAAAGATGCCAATTCAAAAAAAAAGCTACAAATTGTGTGATTCCAGCTCTATGACATTCTGGAAAAGGTGAAATTATGAAGATAGTAAATGGATCAGTGATTGCTACAGGCTATGAAAGAGGGAGTGATGAACAAGAGAAACTCGGGATTTTTAAGGGAGTGAATCTATTTTATATGATGCTATAATAACAGATACATGTCATTAAGCATTTGTCCAAACCTTCAGAATATATATAACACCAAGAATAACCATAATGTAAAATGGACTTTGGGCAATAATAATGTGTTAGTCAGGGTAAATTCATTGATGGATGGATGGATATGGACAGTGGGGGAAAGGCGAGAGCAGCAAGTATGTGACAAAACTTCACACTTTCTGCTCAATTCTGTTGTGAACATAAAACTTCTCTAAAAATTGGTTTTTTTTAAAGTAATGACTTGTTTTTGAATAAATTTGTCAGATTTAATGCAATTGTCCTTTGTTATTCATAAAGGATTGTTTGTAAGAAGCCCTTCCCCAACTCCACCTACCATAGATACCAAAATCCAAGGATGTTCAAGTCCCTTATATAAAATGAGGTAGTATTTGCCTATAACCCACATGTATACTATGTAAGCTCCAACTCATTTCCAGATTACTTAAAATAACTAATATAATGTAAATGCCAATGGAATTATTTTGTTATATTGTTTAAGGTCTGTTCGTGTACAGTAGAGACACAATTTTTGTCCTAAATATTTTTGGTCCTAAGTTGAATCCAAGGATACACTTGGATACAATGGGACCCACAGCACATTTATTTTTATTTTTTATTTTTTTGTATTTTTTATTCATCAACATAGTCATACATATTAGGAGAGAATCTTTGCCACATAATCATGATCACATGCATAATGACAGAGCATGCTAAGGCTGATGCCAGTTCATGATTTCCCCACTTTGGGTTCGCCCCTATCCCATGTTTCCCCTACTTTAACCCTGTGTTTTGGGCTTCTCATGGAAGTTGAAGCTTCCACACTGGGTTGATAAACCCTCTACTCCCTCCTTCCAGCTGCCTTGATTACGCTCTTATTCCCACCCACCCCCAATTCCCTCCCTTCATCCCCCAGCGTCACAGGCAAGGCTCCCCCTGTTTGTGTAAAAATTCACCCATGTTGAGGTTATTAGCTTGGATGTTTAACCTTTCAAAGTAGTCCCTTGGCAGATCATGTTTGTATTGCCTTGTTTAAAACATTTCTAAAAGTCCTATTTTAAAATTGTCTTCAAAATAGATTGATGATGAGTCTTCCCACAGTCCAAATTTGAAAAAAAACAAAACAAAACAGAACATGTAGCCATTATACAAATGCGGGACAATAAATAAGGGAAAAGAAGAAAGAAAACATTTGGTCAAATTTTATAAGTCTTCTAACAAAGTAGAGGTCTCATGTAGATTGATGATCTGGGTTTTCCCCCTTAAAATACTCTGTAAATTTGTTTTTCAAATCATTAAGAGTTTTTCTAAAGATTGACCTAGTGTGTGTTTGGGGGTGGGTGGTTATTAGGGATTGAACCCAGGTGCTCTTTATCACTGAGCTACAACTCCAGAATTTTACTTTTTATTTTGAGACAGGATCTGCCTAGGTTATGAGGGTATTGCTAAATTACTGAGGCTGGCCTTGAACTTGCCGTCCTCCTGCCTCAGCCTCCTGAGAAGCTGGGATTATAGGCATGAGCCACTGTGACTAGCTAAAACTTGACTTTTAATGACTGCAGAGAATTATGTAACCTTCTACTGTTGGATAGTCCTATTATTTGAAGGTATGCCTCTTTCAATTTATGAAGTATTTATAAAATCTGAATTTATACTCAAGGACAGATCTGATAGCACTAAGGAGAGCTTTAAAAGAACATGACTGGGAATTGCAAAACAGCAACACTGTTGTGTTACCTTCTCTGTCCGTGAAGACACTCCTTAAATCAAGAAAAGTATCAAACCTAAAAACAAATTATTAAGAGGAGAAAAAGAATCAAGAAGGCAATTGCAGGCTGCTTCGTACTCTTACGATGGCCCACACTCTACCTTGAACATGTTTTCCTTGCTTTACCCCCCAAAGTTTCTCATTCTGAAGATGGGCCACATTCTACCTTGAATGTGCCTCTGCTTTCCTAAATAAATGTTGGTGCCTTTAAGAGGGAAAAAAAAGGCA
Source organism: Aplodontia rufa (assembly GCA_004027875.1). Lineage (NCBI taxonomy): Eukaryota > Metazoa > Chordata > Mammalia > Rodentia > Aplodontiidae > Aplodontia > Aplodontia rufa. The sequence goes on along the minus strand of PVKS010002658.1, from coordinate 22,838 downwards.
ATTACAATGACCTTCTTAGTTATTCTTATTATTGTGAAATATATAATTCATACCAAAGAGCATATTAAGTATGCATTCATTCTTTAAAATTAATTAATTTTTTTTTGTACTGGGGATTGAATCCAGGGGTGTTTTACCACTAAGCTACATCCCCAGGGTTTAAAAATTTTTTTAAAAAAAATTTTTGAGATAGGGTCTTGCTAAGTTGTTGAGCCTCAAACTTGGGATCCTCTTGCCTCAGCTTCTGGGAGTCGCTGTGATTAAGGGTGTGAGCAACCACATAACATTTTAGAGAGAAATTCAGAATCGATTTTATTTAGTTTTTCATCTGGCTTTTGTTGCTCGGACACTTCGTTGTGTACGTGGTGCTGGGGTTTGAACCCAAGTCCTTGAGCGTGCCAGGCAAGCGCCGAAACCGCTCAGCCACCGCTCCAGCCCCCGATCATAACATTATTAAAATGCTCAACATCTGGGGCCCTGGTGGCCTTCTGGAAACACAATTGCCCTGACAGGGTCATGGGTACAATGCAGAAACCAAGTGTCTGCCCTCTCACATTCCTGCCTGCATCTCTGGCTAGATCACTAAGTGCTACCCCTGACCCCCGTCTTCTAGCAAGGTTCATCGCACTGGCCTCTGTGACCACTCCTATCACAGCCCTGCCCTGTCCCTGCAGACAGGTGCTGCTCAGAGCCCTGGGGGCCTTTAACTGGTCTTCCAGGCACATTGTTCTACCACACAGTCACCGGGGCCACTTCTTGAATCACACAGCAGCAGATACTCACATCCATTTTTCATAATATAAACAAACACCACCTTAGTCAAGATTCACAGCATCTTCAGTATCTCAGAGTCCCCTTTCAGATGTCCTTTTAGATGGCTCCCCTCCCTGCCAACCTGTTGTAATCATTCCTTTTTCTTCATGGTTTTACCAACTATGTATACATTCTTAAAAATATGACTGTTTAATTTTCTCACTTTCGAGCTTTATGTGAGTGAAATATGCATTTTTTGTGACTACTTTTGTTCAGTAGTACATAACATTCCTAACAAAAGTTCATTTCCAAGACAAGGTTTAGATATTAGCCAATTATTCCATAAAATTTTCACTTAAACCATCTGCTTCTACAGTTTTCTGGTTTGTGGGCATAACTTAACAGTCTCTTAGGTTGCTCCCCAATGTCACTCAAAGTATCTCTTATCTTTCCCAGAAACTGGAAACATCATTAAATATCTGCTTTCAGTTGCCCACAGTACCCGGCATGGTGCCAAATGGTAAGTAGAGACTGTTTTTCATTAATTTTTCCTTTAGAATGTATATTTTTTCCATCCCTCCAGGTTTTTAAAAGTATAACTGAAAGACAAAAATTGTATATATTCATTCATTCACTTACCTTGCATGTTTTGTGATTAGACAACTGATTTTCTTGATAGATTTGATATTTTTTTTTCAGATTGCAGATCATGAAATCAACTTAATGGCTTACACAAGCAGCAGAGTTCAGTGAAATCCAATTATCACAGTAGGTATAGGAAGATATTTTATAGTTGGTCACAGTGAAAAACAAAAGAAAAAGAAAAAGAAAAAAAAGTCCTTTTCAGGTAGAATTGGCCATCAAAGGCTTCCTTTTTTTCTTTTTTTTTGTAATTTGATTTACCTCGCCTATAGCGCCATCTAGTGTAGTAGAAAAGGAAGCACTTCACAAAATTTAGGAAGTTCCAAAGTTATTTTATCTGCATAATAAAGATAGCCATAATCATAGAATTCAGTCCAAATTAAAATTTCAAAAAAATATAACTTCCCATAAATGGAAAGAAACAGGATTGATATACTATCTTTCTAAGTGTATAAATTCTTAAATCCATGCTTGGAATTTAGGAATTCTAGGACCTAAAAAGTACCTGTAGACCACTGAGTCTCCAGAAGGCCCAATTCAAGAGTGAAGGGATTTGCTTGAAAGCCCACCAAGTGCTGGGAGCAGAATCCCAGCTCCTGGGATGGTTTTCTTCTTCCCTTTTATTAATTCCTCATCACTCTCCACTCCTCCCTCTGCTTTCACTGCAGACCAGATGAGCTCCTATTTTAACTGGCCAAAACCTGTGTGCCAATTACCCAAAAGCAAACAACTGTGGCTTGCCATATGGTCTTCGTTAGTTGACCTAACATGATAACAAATGAATGGTGTGTCTCACAATTTCTAAAGTCTAATATCACACAATATTAATGACAATTTTGATAAAGGACTACTGACTAGACTTCCTTCAAAAAATGAGTCAAGGGCTGGAGCGGTGGCTTGGCAGTTATGGCGCTTGCCCAGCATGTGCAAGTACATGGGTTCAAACCCCAGCACCCACGTATACAACTAAGTGTCAGAGCAACGAAAGCCATGTGAAAAACTCAATAAAAATTGATTCTCTCTCTCTCTCTCTCTCTCTCTGTCCTTCCCTCTTTAAAAAAAATGAGTCACAAACTATACCACGAGTAGTGTGTCCCATAGGAGATTATACCTTTTCATTGCCGAATCGTCATAGATAATGCTATAAATAAAGCTAATCCAGTTCATATCTGTCTGTATATCTATCAAAAGATCTGCATTGGACACTACTTGCCTCATTTCTTATGATCTTCATACCCCTCCATGCTTAGAGGGTCCGATTTGGTGTCCCATATATCACATGGGGCAAAGCCTAGGAAGCACTTTGCAAACAGCGAGGTGCCATGTCAACATTAGGGACAGTGATTGGTGGTGTGCAAGAACTGTGGTTACTTTGTGCATGTATTTGCAGACCTCTCCCACCTCCACTCTCGAAGCAGCTGCTTTTTCCTAATGTCAATATGCAAATGTTCTCCATTGACTGGATTGCTGAGAAAAAACAGAAAAAGAGAATTTGGGTTGTGCTCCTCCACAATGTACTAGATTTGGCTGAATTTCCTAAAGATGAGGAGGGTCTGGGGAAAGCTAGAAAACTCATAAGAGGGACACACACACACACAAAAAAAAATCTTGGGAGAGATAGCTAAAAGGGGGATGGGAGGGTTGAAAAGGATGAGAGGATGGGAAAGTGACAGTTGAGGGGTGCAGACTGTTTGGGGGCTGATGAAAATTGATTGTGGCAATGGATGTATATACATATACTAAAAGCCATTGAATGGTACACTTCAAATGGGTGAGTTATATGGTATGGGAATCATAACTCAATAAAGCTATTATAAAATGCAAAAAAGACAGGGATGGGGCAAAGTAAAGAAGGATAATAGACTTATTAATAGAGAATGAAATGATCATGAAAATTTTTACCCATTTAATTTAAAAATAAAATATTATTTGCCCCAATACATAGTTTGACTGAAAACAGAAATCATTTTATTCAATACTGAAGTTGTTCAAAGTGGAAATGGTAGAGGTAAAAAGTGCTGAACATGCACACCACTACGAGGGCCTGCTCATCACCCCAAGATAGACTGGCTTGTAGCAATGACCCTTCTGTCCTTATTCTGCTATTTACCAAGCTTGCTATACCAATGTGACCATAAGAGCAGGCTTACCAGACAGAAAACAAAAAACAATATCCTTTCGGTTTTATAATAATTTGTAACCTATATAAAAGTTGAAGAAACCATCTTAAGTATTGTTAGTACTTCTTTGATTCATTGGTACAAAAAGAATCTTCTTTCAATAAGAACCTCAAATCTTCATGAGATGAGCCTGGTTCTAGCATATGGGAGGCTGACACACAAAGATTGCTTGAGTCTATAAGTTAAAGAAGACCAGCCCAGGGAACATAGCAAGACCCTGTCTTCATAATAATAATAGTAATAGCAATAGTAATACATAATCTCTAATTTTCAAAAATGCACACATTTTTTGCAGCTTTACATCTAAAGCTGACAAGAATACGTAATCAGATATACCATTGTTGAAAATGTAAATTACACAATTCTTTTATAGAGCAAATCAACAAAATCTATCACAGTGAAAAATGCATATGCCCATTGTGTCAGCTGTTCATTCCACTCTTAGCAATTTATAAAAAAGAATGCAAATAGTACTACATGATAGAAACTCTCCATGGATGCACAAACATGCGTGATACAGGAATCCACTTTTCCCGTCCACTCTCCATGAGTAGGATAGTGAGTTTCACAGCCTCCATAACAAAACTTGACCTGGAACATTATGGAATTGCATCCTTCACACTTCTTTTAGAATCTGTGGAGTCATTTAATTTAAACAGTACCATTGACCTAGGGAACACACTTTATCAGGATGAGTAGGAAGATGTAAGCTCTTAACTCTTTAAATGAAGGGACCTCCAGATCCTAAACTGAGCTGGGCAACATTGACCATATTCTTCAGCCAATATAATACAAGCATTTTTTATTAATCAACTTTACATCACTGTGACCAAAATACCCAACAAGATCAACTTAAAGGAGGAAAGTTTATTTTGGGCTCACATTTTCAGAAATGCAGACTATGGTGGGCCAACCCCATCACTTTGGACTGGAGGAGCGGCAGGACACCATGGCTGAAAAGCTAACATGGAGGAGCACTGCTCACCTCACGGTGACCAGGAAGCAGAGGGAGGGGAAGGGTCTACAGGGAAGCACAGCCCCTAATGATCCACATCCTGCAGCCACACCCTACCTGCCCACATCCTGCAGCCACACCCTACCTGCCCGCAGCTACTGCCCAGTTAGTCTTTTAGACTAGGATAGACTGATTAGGTTACAGTTCTCATGATCTAATCATTTTCTCCAAACATTCCTGCATTAACACAGGACTTTAAGGAGCTGGGGGAGGGGGATGCTTCAGATCCAAACCATAACACACCCCATCAGAGAGAACTGTGAAGAGTTCCTAATGCAGTCCTGGGAAACGATGGCTGTTCTAATTCCAATTAAAAATATTTCCACAGTTTTTTTTTATGTTTTTTTTTTAACTAAAATCATTAAGTTTTCCAGAGTCTCGATATCTATGACGGATGATGGGGAGTGAAAAACACCCTTTGGTTCAGCATGTTAAATCCTGTTTGGTAATGAGGCCCTTTCAGAAATGGCCTTTGTATTAAGGAGACTGTGAAGCAGCTTGTGCTAGGGGTGGCCAGGCCTTGAAATGGTAGTGTGACTTTTACTTTGAGACAACTTGGATGGACATTTACCATTTAGTAAAACCAGAAAAGAGACAGAGATGAGGAGATGCCATTCAAATACCTAGCATTAAATATTTAAGATGAGCTTCTCTTACTTCAAACACAAAATGTAGTCTTACACATTTGTTAATTAAAAGTGCAAAGTTTGCCATATCTACATATTTCTGCCCATGCCATTCAAAGTAGCACAGAATATAATCTTCTGAATTAAAAAACTAAGAATGAGCTACCAACAAATGGTCAACTGAAACTCTTAAGAGATGGTGAGCCCCTTAAATGGACACAATTAGATGCTCAATTAATTTCTGTCTACCAAAGAAAGGAGGCCCAGAAGTGAACATCTCATCTAGGGGTCTCATTTGCTTGTTTCAATAATCTGGCTGTTTACTTCTTCCTTCATTTCCTTTGTGGGCTATTGTGCCACAAAAATGCTTCCATTATCAGATTCAAAATTGAATCCTATGATACTGTAGCCTGAGGAAAAGGAAGCACTGAATATCATTCCCAGTTTTAGACCCAGAAGATATTTAGGAAATGTTACTGTATATACACCACATGCAACATTAGTGCTTTTAATTTCCTTTTTACGGGTGCAATGGAGATTAATTTGCGTGAGCTTGTTGCAATTTCTGTAATGAGAACTAAATTTTACACTGAGCTTTCCATCTCAAAAACAAACGGTTAAAAAGGACACATTTCTTCTTTCAAATGTTTTTTATTGTTGTTGCATCTAATATTCACTTAAAAGTTTGAATATATATACCTATAGGCTCTAATGTGTTTTTGTTTGTTTCCTTATTACCTCCTGATTCTACCAGGAAATTTCCTAAATTTCAAATACCTCACAACCTCACAAAACAGTAGAACAATCTAAAGCAGAGTTTAAAGACCCAGGAAAGAGATTTACTGCATTTAATACAAAACTAGAATTGATCAGCTGTACTCAGGAACATCAAAACGAGTGCTCCATGAAGAGGGGCATTTGTTTTCTATCATGAGTATGAGCTGACTATAGACTCGGGGGCTTCAGGGGCTGGAGCAATGGCTCTGTGTTTACTGGTGCTTGCCTGTCATGCGCGAGGATACGGGTTCAAACCCCAGCACTACGTACACAATAAAGTGTTGGAGCAATGAAAGCCACATGAAAAACTAAATAAAATTGACTCTGTTGCTTTCAAAAGCTCATGCTTACACAGGCTACTTTCTAGTTCCCAGAATGGCAGTCAGGAGAATGCAGACTGCTCACATGGTAAGACTACAAGACTCCCTTGTGATGCTGTTACTGAGGGAAACCTAAATGAACCCTTTAGCTTTGCTTGCTCTCAATTGACTAAAAACCACTAATTTTGGATGTCATACACTTGGGAAACTCATTAGCTCCTACTAGCTTTGAAGATAACACCTCTGATACATGGGTTATGATAGTAACATTTGCCTAAGTTATTCTTCAGGGGCCTGAAGGCTGCCTTTGCTGAAAACACTGACTCTTCTTGATCCTACAGATATCTCACGGGAGACTGAAATGGAATGGAAAGGCTTGGCATTTTGTTGCTTTAATTTTTGAGTCAGATCCTACTCAGCTCTGCAATAGACCTGTTGAACATTTGAGAACTGCTTCATTCAAAACTATAGTATAGGGGTCACTTGACCTAGACTTGCCTTGATGCTCTCTCTCCTCTCCCTTCAAGATTCAGATGCCACAACCAGAAACACAAAAATCATGAAAATGAAGACAGATGGTAACTGGAAGATCTTTGACTATTCCCAGAACATGTGAATATCCCCACCCTTTATTACCTTCTTCCTCTCTGTCTTTATTCCTATTCTATATTGTAAACCCAGAACCCTCCTGGAGTTGAAAAGCTGCTTTGTGAGCAAAGCTTCCCTCTTTTCTATTGTTGGACCTCTGAAGAAAACCTTTCTTTCTTCCCAACACTCATTTCTCAAACATTGGTTTTTCTGTGGGATAAGCCTCCAAACCTGGGTTCAGTAATAGGGCAATGTGAAGGTTAGGGGAAAAATGAAATGATTTAACTTAAATCAATCAAGTCACCTACCTACAGAACAGAGCAACAGCTGAAATCATGAGAAGCTAACCAGACAGATCTACAAGGGCAAATGTTCTGAAAAATGGTTGGCATGTTTTCATGGAAAAGACATTATCATTGAAAATAAATAGCTGGGCATGGTGATGCCTGCCTACAATATCAGGAGGCAAAGGCAGGAGACTCTTAAGTTCCATGACTGCTTCAGCAAGTTAGGGAGACCCTGCCTCGAAAATAATAATAATAATAATAAACATGGTGTGGTGGCTCTCACCTGTAATCCCACCGGTTTGGGAGACTGACGTACAAGTTAAAACTGGGTTTCATAAACTTAGCTATACCCATTCTTAAAATAAAAAGGATTGGGGATGTGGCTCTGTGGTTAAGTGCTCCTCATTTCAATCATTAACTTTCCCCACAAAATAAATAAATCAAATAAGAAAACCCCATATGTGACTTCAGATCAGGATAGTTTCACAGAGATTTGTGTTGCTATCATCATAAAGTTTACACAAAAACTAAGATGGCTACAAAATTGGTAGGCAATATAAACTAATGGGATCACTGTTGCACATGCAATCTGTTTTTGATTAAAGTGTCATTAATCAGTGGATGACAATAAATGAGAAAAATTAAAAAAGATAGGTTGAGATGAAGGAAGTTCTGCTAGATTTGAAAAGAATCAGAGCAAGACCAAATACAATGCATCACCCTGGATGAGATCCAGGGAAAAGAAACAGTACCTTACAGAACACCAATTAAGTGATTTTATTCTGTTAAGTCAAACATTTATTTGCACATACATGAATATACACACATGGAAAAAGACTGGAAAAGATACATGGATAAATACAAATGGTGAACACCTTAATGTATTTACCTGGTTGGTATATTCTGTTTTATTTTATTTAATATCTTGCTACTTATGTTTTAAATGTGATTTATGGAAATGTAAATAATGCCTATCAAAGTAATAATGGAATATTATAACTGTAAATTCATATTATAACAACTCAAGAACATTTTAACCAAATAAAGGTTAAGATTAGATTTTTTTCATTTATCAATGTAACATGTATTTACTTTTGGTACCAAACACTTAACAGAGAGCTCTGAAACACTGAGGTACACGAAATTGCTATTTATTTATTTACTTATTTTTATTTATTTACTATGAGATTAGGCTTCCCTAAGTGGAATAAGCCCTCCTGAGTAGAAAAAGCTGGCTTTAAACCGGTGAAGCTCCTCTCTCACCACACCCAGCAAGAGTTAAATGATGAACTCGGGCCACAAGCCCAGCACGACAGGAGGAATGGCTTAGGGATGGTATGTATCCCTGGGTGTGGGGGAAGGGGGCATGGGTGGGTGCAGGTGCGGGCGTGTGCGTGTCTAGACACGGTGGAGATCTACCCAGCTGTTCAGAAAAACGCACTGACGGCCTTGGACGGTGAGGGGTCATAAGAAATGGAGACTATCCTGCTGAGTGAAATGAGCCAAACTCAGAGGCTCCAAGGTGGACTGCTTTCTCTCCTGAGTGGACTGGTAGAGGAAAATGAAGTAATGGGGGAGGAAAGGATCAGATTTCAGAAAGAACCGTTGCGATACAAATCCATAGACAGCTAAAGGAAATCTAGTAGAGTAGAATGAGAAGGGGGCAGGGCAGGAAGGAAGGGAAGGAAAAGGGGTAGCAAGAAAGTAAAGTTCGGATGCTTTGCACCTCCAAGATAGTCGATTGTGTTCCCACGCGGTCGATTAAAACCTTGGGAAAGTAAACATAATAAGAATATCATCGAGGGGCTGGAGCGGTGGCTCAGTGGTTTCGGCACTTGCCTGGCAAGCACGAGGACCCGGGTTCAAACCCCAGCACCATGTACACAACTGAGTGTTGGAGCAACTAAGGCCATGTGAAAAACTAAATAAAGCTGTTTCTCTCTTTCAAAAAAAAAAAAAAAGAAGAATATCGATACTAACCGAGTGGGGACCTGTAGAAACAGGGACGAGAGGTGGGGCGATGTGGGGAGGGGGCAGGTGGTTGGGAGTGACATTGGCCACACTGTATCGTCCTACGGTGGGCACGTACGAAGATGCAGCAAGAAACGTCATCATTGTGTACAACTCTACTGCACCAGTAAACAACGTGGGGAAAGTAAAATAAGATAAAGGAAGGGCCTGGGCACCTGCGGAGGGGGCACGGGGGTGGGGGGCAAGCTCGCCCTCAGGGAGCTGAGCTTCCGCAATTGAGACACACCCCTTTTTCTCCCTAGGCCTCGGTTCCTGTGCTAAGCTGGACCAAGACCGTGAAGATCCATCTCTGGCTTCCTTGGCATCCTCCTGCCGAGTGACTGAGCGCCACTGAACTTCATCTCCCTGAACTTGAGTTTCCCGGTCTGTTGTAAGCCGGGGAGGACGCGATTCCTCGAGGTGACTTGTGCAGAGGCTCCATCCACCTGGGGTGGTCACTCCTAACATGATATGTGTCCTGTGGACTCAGCCAGACAGCAGTGGGCAGAGCGGTGCATCTGCTGGGGGTGTTCCAGGAAGCAGACGGACATGGCGAGGGCGTGGCCCAGAGTCCCAGCAGGGCGGCGCTAGATAAGGCCAGGCCTGGCTCAGGACGCGTCCTCCAGTCTTGGACAGAGCACTGCGGAGGTGGGTCCAGGCTGAGGACCAGAAGAAGCACGTCTGCCCGGCAGTGCTCAGCGCGGAGCAGTGCGGCCAGGCCAGGTGGCCAGCTGTCCCGAGGACCGAGCGGCCGCCGGCGGAGCGACACCCAACCACCACCGAACCGGATCCAGTAAGGAGGCGGAGAGCCGGGGCACAGCGATGGCCGCTGAGTGGGTGCGGGTGGTGCAAGCGGTGCAGAAACTGCAAGCGCGTCTGGCCGCCGCCACCCACCCTCACAAGCTACAGAAATACTTGAAGAAACTCTCTGCCTTGCCCATGACGCCAGACCTTCTTGCGGCGACCGGTGTCAGGAGGACAGTCAAGCGCTTGCGGAAACACGAGCTCGTGGGCAGCTTTGCCAGGGACTTGGCGGCCCGGTGGAAGAAGTTGGCTCTTCGGGAGCGAAGCCCTGGGCCTGAGCCTCGGGGCTTGCCAGAGGACCCTTGCTGCAAGCGCCCCACGGAGGCTCTTCCGGAGGAGGAGGAAGTGGACGGGGGCTACCAAGAAAACTCCAGAGCCTCCAAGAGTCCTTCCAGCCGTCGCCAGCATGGACCGGAAGAAGAGCCCAGAAAACCTCGGAGACATCACAAGAGGCCTCACAGCTGTGCCAGGAGCGAGGAGAGCAACAAGCGCCCCAGAGTTGCAGCTTCGTCTCCAGCCTGGGGCTCTCCTGATGGCAGCCGTGTTGGGCCAGCCTCCCGGCGCTCCACCAGCCCTCCTCAGATGTCCGTGGACCTCGACAGATCCCCAGAAGACCCGGAGCCCACGGCTGCTGGCCAGGAGCCTGGAAGAGGCCACACTGGAGGCGCCTTCCGCCACAGTCCAGGACTCGGTCAAGAAGGGCCCCTGGGTGGACCCCAGGAGAAAGGGCCGGTGAGCCATAGCCGGGTGCCCCACTACGCCCACAAGGAAGCAGGCCTGCTGGGCGCTGAGGGCGATGAGAAGAGCCCTGCTTTGATGGTGGACAAATCACACAGGGCCTTTCCCCAAGAGCTGAAGCCAAAGCTCTTCCCCGGGGAAAGTGCCCAGGAAAGACCGGCCTCTGGTGGTCCTAGGAAAGCAGAGGGAAGAGAGCGCCCTGGAGCCAAGTTCTCAGCCGCCTTTCAGGTTTCTTCAGAAGACCTCCTGCCAAAGCCAAAGGCAAAGGCAAAGCCAAAGGCTAGAGGCTCCCGGGAATCCCCCTCCGACGAAAACCAGCCACCCGCGGGCAGCGCAGAGGACCCGCTGCCCAAAGCAAAGGAGTTTCCCAGCAGCCGAGAGACTCAGAACGGCGAGCTTGAACCTCCCGACTTGGATAGAAAGTCAGTGCGGGAGGAATTCCTGGAGCCCTCTAAGTCCTTTGAGGCATGCCTCGTGTACGACCAGCCTGGGAAGAAAAAGAGAAAGGCGAAAACTGCAGCCACTGCACGGAGGGCAGAGGAACCCAGAGAAGACCCTTCTCAAAGCAGCCGAGCAACGCTGCACCCACTTCAGAACTTTCCTCTGGTGAGTGGAAATCAGTGGCAGACGCCGCAGCCGGCCGAAGTGGATTCGGCCAAGCGGCAAAAGGTCTCCACTGAAGCACCCCTGGTGCCGCCAGACCCGCCATGCCCCATGCTCCAGGCCAACTGCAGTCCTCCTCCTGCCTATGGACTGCTGTCCTTCCTCCAGCCAGATGGAAAAGCACTCTCTTCGCCCCAGAAGGCGGGAGAAGCCGCCTGGACCGGACGCAGAGTTCATTCTAAGACCCGAGTCTACTCTGGTTCCCAAGGTGGCTATCTGCCCCAAGAAACCTCGCACCAGCCGTGCAGCCAGGTCCTGGCACAGGACATCGAGTCCGTCTCCGGAGTCAGGGGCATCCCCAATCCTCTTCTGGCGCCTCCTTGGGAGAAGTGTGCACCTGATGGGCTGCATCACGTGGAGAGACACAATCAAGTGCTACTTGAAGAAACAGACGAGTTATGGAGAATTCATTGTCAGAAAGAATTTAAGGAGGAAAAGCCTAAGGAGAACGAGTCGTGGCAGGAGATGTATCTGCGGCTTCGGGATGCCCGGGAGCGGCGCCTAGGAGCCCTGACCGCGAGTATCCGCTCAGCGCACGCTCATGAGCCGCAAGGCCGAAAAACTAAGATGATCTTTTTCAGGTCACCTTGTGATGTTCCAAGGAGGCAAGAAGAGTCCACATCAGGAGGAGCAGCTGTCCAACCAGCCCAATGCCTCACAGGAAGCAGGGACACCCGCTCCAGGAGCAGCAAGAGCAGATGCCGGGCTGCCGGCGGCTTGAGTCCTGCAGCCCAGGGACCAACGGATCCCAGTCTCCACCCTGGGCAGGCCCGCTTGGCACCGGAGGTCAACGCCAGGAAAACCACCGCTAAGAAAGTGGCCCCGCTGATGGCCAAGACAATTAGAGACTACAAGAGAAAAATCTCCCGAAGATGAACTCAGGACTCGCTTCGGGTATGGAATTTCCAAAGGAAGCTTTGGAGAACCCAGACTCTGGACCCTGCCGTTTTCCACGGATGCATTTGTGATCCCACAGTGCTTCCTGTGTCCTCAGACTTTTGTTTGTTCATGAGCCGCTTTGTAAACCGTCCTACTTTTTGAATTAATAAATATCCCCTAAATCGTATTGGTGGTAACAAATTAGTGGTGAGGTAAATGACCATACATGAGTTTTTTTTTTTTAATGACTGTTTAGAAGTAGGTAAGGCCTGCTCACACACACACACACTCATGGGTTAGAAAGATGGATCAGTTCGAGTGCCGCACTCAAAAGGGCTGGGGATACAGCTCTGTGGGTAAAGCACCCCGTGGGTAAAGCACCCCTGTGTTCAATCCCCAGTACCAAAGAAGGAACAAACCCAAACAAAGCCAAATTAAGAACTCCACCACCACCGACAACAACAAAATCTCCGTTCCAGCCCACCAAACCCCCACCAAAATTCCCCACGGGTACTCCCATGGGAAGCCATGGCGAAGACCAGTGCAACTCAGCTCAGGACCCACAAAGGCTCCACACGCCGGTGGAGGAAGAACACTGCGGACAGCCTGCTTTTATGTCCTTGTTTTTGTTTCTTTGTGCGTGCGTGTTCCACAGATGGAACCCAGGGGCGCATAAACACTGAGCCACAACATCCCCAGCCCTTTGTGTTGGTCCCTTCAGGCAGGGTCTCCCTAAGCTTCTCGGGTCCCCTCTAAGTTGCTGAGTTGCCGAGGGGGGCCCTGGACCTGCGATCCTCCCGCCTCCGCCACCCCAGCCGCTGCCACCACAGGCTGTGCCACTGCACCCGACAAAGACTTGGGATTTTAAAGAGAACTTGTATCGACGTGGAAAATTATAGGCTACGCAAATAAAGAGTGTGCAGACGACCGGAAAGTGCCGTACAATGTATGCCAGTGGAATTCCTCGAGAGGTTGAAAACATCAAATGCAATATAGGATGTAAAGGAAGACCGCATAGCTCTAGGCAGTGAAATGAAATAAGATGCTTGTCTTTCACCCTGCACAACACTCAACCTCAAGCGGCTGAAACACTGAGCAATGCCAGAGGCAAACCCTGGGTCAGCACTGCAACCTGCAGGCGCAGGCACCGACTTCCATAATAGGACCCCCAAAGCACAAGAAATGCAATGGCAGGCATCAACAAGTGGGATGCCATTATACTCCAAACCATTTTTTGTTTAAGCAGAATCAATATCATTGAAATTTCCATTCCTTGAAATCCCATACAGATTCATTGCTTTCCTCAAGATAACAACATCATTCATTGATATCAAAAAATCAATTCTCAGATTCATTTTTAATAACAGGAAATCCAGAAGAGGCAAAACATTACTAAGTAAGAAAGAGGAATTGAAAAGTATGTTTATACCTGAACTGAAATTATACTATCAGGCTATAGTAACAAAAACAGCCTGGTATTGTTATCAGAAGAGACATGAAGTCCAACAGACTAAACTAGAACATCCTGAAACTAACACACTATTCTGTAACCATCTGATATTTGACAAAGGTGGATAAAATATAGTGTGGAAGAAAGACAGTCTGTTCAACAAATGATGCGGAACAAATTGTACAGCTATATGCAGACAAGTGAAATTTGATACTTATCTTTCACACTGCACAAGAATCAAATCTAAGTGGTCAAAGAAAAGAAATTAAACCAGCAACTATTTAATTGCTAGAAGAGAAAATATGGTCAACAGTGTGCAACTTCGATATAGGCACCTTCTTCTTTTAGAAGATTCACATCGTGCAAGAATTAAAGCCAAGAATAAATGAGTGGGATGCCATTAAACTGAAAGGCTCCTGCATAGCTATAGAAGTAGTCAAGTGTGTCAAGAGAGTACCTACAGAATGGGAGAAAAATCTTTGCCTGCTACTCCTTTGAAAGAGGACTAATATCTAGAATATACCAGGATCTCGAAAAACAGAGTATCAAAACTACAAACAATCCCATCAACAAACAAATGGGCTAGGGAAATAAACAGAAACTTTTAAGCAGAGAAGTCTAAAAAGCCAATAAATATATGAGAAAATATTCTACATCACTAGCAATTAGTGAAATGCAAATGAAAATGTCACGAAGATTCCCCCTCACCCTAGTTAGAATAAGTAAAATGAAGAATATGAAGAATAATAGATGCTGGAGGGATTGTGGCAAGAAAGGAACACTAACACACTGTTGTTGAGACTGCAAGCTTGTACAGCCACTCTGGAAAGCAGTGTGGAGACTTCTCCAAAAACTAGGGTTGGAACCACCTTACAACCCAGTTATCCCACTCCAGGGTATTTTTCCAAAAGAGCTAGAATTGGCATGCTACAAAGATATAGCTATATCAATGTTTATAGCAGCTCAGTTTACAGTAACTAAACTATGGAATCAACCCAGATGATGCCCTTTGCTGGATGAGTGGATTCATAAGCTGTGATATATATATATATATATATATATATATCATGGAGTTTGACTCTGGTAGTAGAAAAATATCATGGCATTTACAGCCAAATCTATGGAGATGGAAAAAATTACATCCCAAACTCAGAGAGTTGAGAGCCACATGTTTTCTCTCTTATGTGGATGTGGAATCTCGAGTAAAATCTAAGACAGGATTTTACTGTCTTAGATTTATTATTTAAATTCAAATAATAAACTCAACATAGTTGAAATTTCACATGAGCTGGGGAAATCATAACTATGAAGGAGCGGGGAGAAGAGAGGGATGCAGGGTGGGGAGAAAGGGATTGGGGGGTTAGCAATGCAATTGGGAACACTTGACTCCCATGAGAAGTCCAACTATATATAAGCAGGCAGAGAAATTCAGAAATTTCAAAAATTAATACACATGTATAAGTTTATTTCTATCTATAACATGGGGGGGCTGGTATTGTAGAGGAGACATGAGAGTGGAGAGTGAATGAAGTGAGGAAATCTTGGACTAGGATTGGTCTTAACTTACTTTGTCAATATCCATGCATGCATGAATATATAACAGTGATTCCCTTCAATATGTACGACTATGTCGAAGATATATATATATATATATATATATATATATAAAAGAGAGAGAGAGGAGACAGAGAGAGGGAGAGAGAGATAGCCAGGGAATGTGGTTCAGTAGTTACATGCCGCTGGGTTAAACCTCTGGTTTCAAAGAAAATATTTACGTACAATAGACTACATCCACTTAAGAGTACAGCTTAATGAGTTTTGACAAATGAATATGCATATGTAATCAACTTATTGAGATTTAGAACCTTTTTTTTCTCTTGGTACTAGAGATTGAACCCAGGGGTGCTTTACCATTGAGTTACATTCCCAGTTCTTATTTCTTATTTTCATATAGGAACTCACAAAATTACTGAGCTAGCCTCAAACTGTGATCCTCTTGCCTTATCTTCTCTAGTAACTGGGATTACAGAGGTGCACCACCTCCCCCAGCAAGATTTAGAACCTTTCTATCTTCCTAAAGTATTCCTTCTGCCTTGGTTATTGTTATGAGAATTAAGTTCTTTACTGGTTTCAGGCATTAATGAGGGCCTCAATTTCTGATTGGTTGTTGGCTGGAAGCTTCTCTCACTACCTTGCAATGGGGGCCTCTTCTTGGGGCAGCTCACAGGATGGCAGATTGCTTTATCAAAGTCACAAGTGTGGATCCTGCTTGGAAATTTTAATTTCTGGGATCTATGGGGAAAATTTTGCCACTCTTTTTTCATGTTTTTTTCTCCTCTTCATTTCCACTCTGGAATAGAAATTTATATTGTCCTTCAAATCATGGAGGCTTTATTCACTTTTTCTTCAATCGCTTCTCTGTGTGCTTCAGTTTAGGTAGTTCCTAGTATTGTTTCTTCAACCCACTTCAACCCATATATTCTACTTCTTATGCCCATCCAGTGAATTTTTCCATTTAGGTTTTGTTATTTTCAACTCTAGAAGTTCTCCTTTATTCTTATGTCTCTCCTTTTTATGACGATGTTTTTCTTTAAACCTTTAATCACAGTTAGACTATTTTTAAAGCCTTTGTCCACCAATTTTCTCTGCCACTGAAGGATCTCTTTTTATTTTCTACTATATATTCTGGTTTTGTCATATTTCCCTGTTTCTCGTGGCCTTTAGTAATTTTTATTGGCTGCCAGGTATAGAAAATCTCTGGATTTTAATGTCATCTTTGAAGTGTGGTGAATTTTGTTTCACAGATAGTTTATTTGCTGATTCATGCTATCAATGTTCTGTTTGCTTTTGTTTTGTTTTTGTTTTTGTTTTTCTGGTACTGGGGTCTGATCCCAGGGGCGCCTTACCATTGAGTCACATCCCCAAGCCTTTTTATATTTTATTTTGAGACAGGGTCTCACCACACTGCTTAGGGCCTCACTAAGTTGCTGAGGCTGGCTTTGAACTTGTGATCTTTGTGATCCTGCCTCAGCCTCCTGAGCCCCTGGGACTGCAAGTGTGCACCACTGTGCCCAGCTAGCTATTAAAGATGAAGCAGAAAGCTATAACAAATTTTTAAAAATGTTTACTAGATTTTTCTGGGTAATGAGATTTATACTTTTGGTATTTAAAAGTAAAACCCAATGAACGTTATTTTTACAAAGGAAAGACATTAGGTTGTTTTGACATAAAACATAAATACACAAACTCACGTGTATATTCTCAGTTATTGGTAAAGAAAGAGAGAAGGGCTGGAGAAGTGGCTCAGCAGTAGTAGAATGCTTGGCTGGCGTGCTGGAGGACCTGGATTGGAACCCTAGCACCACATACACAACTAAAGGTTGGAAAAACTAAAACCAGATGAAAAAAATAAAATTGGTTCTCTCTCTCACACTCTCTCTTAAAAAAAAAAAAGGAAAGAAAAAGAAAAAAAGTTTAAAAAGAGAGGAAGGGTGTGCATATATGAACGTGCAACAACAAATCCCTTCAATAGTAATAAAACTAAAATCTTATTTTAAAAAGGAGAGGAAGGAAGGGAGGGAGGGAGAAAGAGAGGAAAGAAGGGTGGGAGGGAGGGAGGTCTGAAGGAACTAAGGAAGGAAACCAAGAGTCTCATTAGCAAAATGTTCCCCGGTGTTTGATCAGTTTCCCTTTCTTGGTCCGGGTACAGGACAGAAGTGGCTCAACAGCAGCCACAGCATTTTAAAAGCAGCCCACAAGGGTCGGGCAGTGGTCAGTAATGAAGTGGTTAATCTTCCTTGTGTAAGAACAGAGCAGAGTTTCAAGACGCTTGCCTGGCAAGCAGGAGGACCCTGATTCAGAACCCAGCAACGCATACACAGCGGGGTGTTGGAGCAACTAAGGCCATGTGAGAAACTGAGTAGAGTTGTTTCTCTCTTTCTCTGTCTCTCTCATGTCCCTCTCTCTTTGAAAAAAAAAAAATTATCCAAAACTTGGGAGTCTTAAAAACCATTAAAAAAAAAAAAAAAAAAAAAAAAAAAAGAACAGAGCAGAGCCCTTAAAACGTTAGTTACTTAAAATTCAGCTCAGCTTTATGGTGATTTAGGGTTTGTTTAATTAGAATTTTTAGAGCACATTGTTTATAGCTATTGGTATTTCAATAGATGCTTAAATGTTTCAACATTTAAAATTTAAAAGTTCTTAGAAGAAAAACACCACTGTATCTAAATTTTCAATTATTCTGTGTGTGTGTGTGTGTGTGTGTGTGTGTGTTTAGAGACCCTTGCAATTAATAGAAGCTCAGGAATTTAACAACACTCATTTCAAAAACAAGTCATTAATTGGCAAATAATTATAGTAAATATTTTCTAACATAAAAGGCTCAACCTGGGGGCTGAAGCAATGGCTCAGAGGTCATGGCACTTGCCTGGCATGCACAAGTATGTGAGTTCAAACCTCAGCACCATGTACACAACAAAGTGTCCCAGGAATGACAGTCATATGAAAAACTAAATAAAGATTGCTTCTCTCTCTCTCTTTCACTCACTCTCTCCCCCCCCTTCTTTAAAAAATAAAAATAAATAAATAAATAAAAGTCTCAACCTAGGCAAAGTTGCAACTTTTCAAAAGCACATACAATGACTCATGAGAATAAAAAAATGACTTTGGGGGCTACAGCAGTGGCTCAGCAGTTACGGTGTTTACTGGCATGTGTAAGTTCAAACCCCAACACCATGTACACATGTACACTATAAAGTGTCGAAGCGACAAAGGCCACATGTAAACTAAATAAAATTGATTCTCTCTCTCTCTCTCTCACTGTCTCTGTCTCTTTAAAAAAATAAAATAAAATGACTTCAAGATTATTTTGTGTTTACACATGAATGTATGCATCAATTATATCTTTCCAAAAACTACTCCTGTGCACTGATACTGATTATTATTAGTTTGTTTTTAATTGTGTGGTCAAATTAAAAAAATTTTTTTTAATTTTAAGGGACAAAGAGAGAAGCTCATCAAGGAGACCAGAAAGAGAAGCGAGAAGCGGAAAACTAGGAGACCAAAGAACCATGAAATCCAAAAGAAGAGAGCTTTCCTAACAACAATCACAGCACCTGCTCCCATGGATGGGTAACTCCAAACACTGGTACCATGTTTTAGAGAGAGTGGGCACTAATAATGTCTATCATATGAGGTAATGAATAAATGCATATTGAACAAGTGAAAACCAAGATGTGAATTCAAAAGCATCTAACTGCACATTAATTCTCAGGTTCACCCTCCCAGGCCTCCTAAATTCAAACAAATAATCATGTTTAAAACTAATTTGAGCGGCTGCTCAGCAGTTATAGAGCTTCCCTGGCATGCCCAAGTACATGAGTTCAAACCCCAGCCCACATACACAACAAAGTCTCGGAGAAACGAAGGCAGCATGAAAAACTGAATAAAATAAAATTGATTCTCTCTCTCTCTCACTGTCCCTCTCTCTCTTAAAAACAAACAAACAAACAAAACAAAACAAAACAAAAAAACCCACTAATTTGAGATAACCGGAGGATCCCAGCAGGGGGAGGCCCCACCTACCCAACACCCATGTGCCTCCAGGCCTCTTTCCAACCAGCAGGAACATGATCAGGACTACACAAGGAGGACCCCAGCAGGAGCAGCCCCTGCCTGGGCCTACCCTGGGCTGCCTGAGCCTACCCAATGCTCCATGTGCTTCCAGGCCAGTCTTTCAGTCTGGCAGCCACCTGATCAGGAAGAGATCAGGAGGATCCCATCAGGAGCAGCCCCTGCCTGGTTCCTTTCAAGAATCTTCCACATTCGGTATAGCCCCTGCCTACCCAAACCCCTTCGTACCGTGTGGACCTCTTTTGGTACTGGCTGAAAGGTGCTCAAGACACCACTGGTAAGACCCCATCCAAAAAACCACCACCATGGTCCCAGCCCTCCCTGCCCTACCCCCACCTACTGAATCCCCAGGTGGAGGTAGAGGCCTTTTTGGCCCTGGCTGACAGGTGCTCAGGACACCATCAGTAGGACCCCCATACAGAACAAACCCACCTACTTGATGCCCTGTGTGCTTCCTTTGATCCCCTCTTCCTTTGTCCCTCCTGGCAGGCACTCAAAACATCTCCCAGGTAGGTATCCCATCTGGAGCAGCCCTACCCAGCTGAAGGTAGAGAATAGGTCCAGGCCTATTCTGCTCTGGGGACTAGCACATGTCCAAGACCAATAGGCGGAGCATCTCTGCCTGGACCAGACCTTGACCCAGGCCTCTTCTGGTCCTGGCCTAGCAGGCACCCAGGACAACCCAGGTAAAGATCTGCAGTCTTGAACTTGGATCCAAAAGGTAGCAGAACAATGATCCAGGAAAAAGCAACATCAGGAAGGTGGTGATCATTAAAGAGGTGGTGGGAGATCCATCCCTTTGACTAGCAAGGAAAAACCACCTGGAGAAATGCCTACCTTCCCCACAGGAAATCTCAATTCAGAAATCCAGAAGAAGCTCTTCAAAAATGAAGACTCAAAATAGGAAAGGGTTACCTCAAACCCAAAACTCCCCTAAAAAAAAGGACGCCACAGACAGAGACTAAGATAAATACCTTGAAAAAAATCATCAATGATCTGATTACTAAAAGGAACAATGAACTAAAAGAAGATACAATGAAGAGAGTAAGTGAGAAAACTCAAGAACTGAAAAACTCTATTATCAAAGAAATAGACATACCCAAAGGAAGTAACAGAGCTAAAATCTGCAGTCAATGACATGAGAGGAACCATGGAAGAATTTAATAATAGGTTAACTTCTATAGAAAACAGAACCTCAGATATTGAAAAAAGAACTTCTGACAATGAGGACAGGCTGAGCAAACTTGAACATACAGATGACAAAAAAAAAACACACACACAAAACACAAACAGAATTTTTAAAACGTATGGGATGAAATGAGAAGAAACAATCTAAGAGTAATTGGGATACAGGAAGAAATAAAAACACAAACAAATGGGATAAGAAACATTCTGCATGATATAGTAAAAGAAAAATTTTCCCATATAAAAACAGAGCCTGAGATGCTCATCCAGGAAGCTTATAGGACACCCAATAGGCCTAATCAAATGAGAAGCTCATCAACACATATCATATTCAAAATGTACAACAGGGAAATCAAGGAAAGAATATTAAAGGCTGCAAGAGAGAAATGCCAAATCACATTCAGAGGCAAACCAATAAGTATTACTTCTGATTTTTCATCTCAGACACTGGAAAGCAAGAAGATGATGGAAAGATACATTTCAATGTCTAAATGAACAAAACATGCGACCAAGAATACTATACCCCACAAAACTCAGCTTCAAAACTGATGGTTAAATAAAAACTTTTCATGATAAGATCAAACTTGCAGCATTTATAATCAGAAAACCAGCATTACAAAGAATCCTGAAAGATAAACTCCAGATAGAAGAACAAGCAAACATTCCACAATACCCACAGACAGAGAAAATTCAATAAAGGTGTATGCTATCAACAGACAACCAAGATAGCACAGAACTTACTAATAAAACATAATGATAGTGGACCACAACTACATAATTATTCTAACACTTAATGTGAATGATCTTAATGGACCAATCAAAAGACATACACTAGCAGATTGGATCAAAAAACAAAACCCAACAATATGCTGCTTATAGGAATCCTACCTTACAGCCAATGAATGCACAGATTGAGGGTGAAAGGATGGAAAAAAATCTACCAGGCACATGGCCCAAGAAAGAAAGCTAGGGTTGCAATTCTTCAGACAAAGTAGATTTCAAACATAAATTAATCAGAAGAGATAAAGAAGGCCACTATATCCTAGTAAAGGGAATAATACAACAGGAAGATATAACCACAGTTAATAGATACTCTCCAAACACCAATGCCCCCAACTATGTGAAAATTTACTCCAAGACATAAAACCACTTGTGGACCTCAATGCAATAGTACTGGGAGATTTCAGTACTCCTCTATTACCAATAGACAGATCATCGAAGCAAAAAAACAGGAAAGAGATCTCCAGTCTAAACAACACCATCAAACAGACTTAACAGACATCTACACAATATTCCAAATTGGCAGAGTATACCTTCTTCTCAGCAGCACATGGATCCTTCTCCAAAATAGATCATACTCTAGTTCATAAGGGAAATTTCAGCAAATATAAAAAAGTAGGAATTATTCCATGTATCCTATCAGACCATGATGCCATGACCCTGGCAATTAATAGCAAAAATCATCACCAAACACACACATATACATGGAGATTGAATAACACCTTATTAAACGAAGAATGGATCCAAGAAGATATGAGAACAGAAATTAAAGAATTCTTGGAAAAGAATGAGAATGAAGACACAACATATCGAAACCTGTTGGACACCATGAAAGCATTCTTTTTTTTTTTTTTTTTTTAAAGAGAGAGGGACAGTGAGAGAGAGACAGAGACAGAGAATCAATTTTTTCATTGAGTTTTTCACATGGCTTTCGTTGCTCCAACACTTAGTTGCGTACGTGGGTGCTGGGGTTTGAACCCGTGTACTTGCGTATGCCAGGCAAGCACTGTAACCGCAGAGCCACCGCTCCAGCCCCCATGAAAGCATTCTTTTTTTTTTATTTTTTTTTATTTTTTGAACAACCTTACACGATTTTAACAAATTAATATAAAATGTGTATAAAATGTGTAAATATTCTGGATATTGCAATTATCTCCAGGAGTGCCCCCCCCAATTACCCTCCCTTATCCCTCCCTTCCCTTTCCCTTTATAATTCTTAAAAAAAAGTATTAGATTGTAAAGCATTACATCTTATCTGGATTTAACTCATGTTACTAGACCAACTTTCTCACTGTCCAGGGTCTAGTCCCCACCTCCACCTATGAGTGGAGACAATCGACCCTTAGATCTCTGGGTTATGCTGATTTTACTCATCATGATCTCTTCCATAACCATCCATTTACCCTCAAAGGCTGCAAGGTCATTGTTTCTAATTGCTGTGTAATATTCCATGGTATAAATGTACCACAGTTTTTGGATCCATTCTTCCTGTGAGGGACACCGGGGTTGT